>JAMYXO010001006.1:0-20000 GCA_033310375.1 Conus canariensis
GGAGAGAGAGAGAGAGAGAGAGAGAGAAGAGAGAGAGAGAGCACAGCCATTGCCATAACCTGTTTCCCGTTGTTATGAAGCGGAAGTATGCAGAAGGGGACGGGGAAAGGCTCAAAAGGTTATCTGAAGTATGTAGCTGAGTAAAGTCACTTGACGGGGCACATAAAACAAATTGGCTGAGGCAAACGCCCTCACGCCCCTGCCGCTCATCTTTCTTTCAGACATGTGTACGTCTGCATAGTCTTTACCTCAGTGACCCTTCCCTAACGACCACACTCCTGTTACCCACCCTCGTTCTGTACTCTATATCTCTACCCACTCGCCCAACTCGCCTGTTAACTTCCTCAACACTCCGGCTCCCCAACACAATACACCCTCCATTATATCACCCTCTGCCCTCAGTACTCATTTCTACTCCCGCCCCCCTTGTGCCTCCCCCCCTCCCCCATCTCCTGCTCCCCCCCCCCCCCCCCCCCCCCCCGTCCCTTCTGCTTTCCCATCCTAATGCCGTTCGTGTTTTAAAGTTCAATGACCTCGAATTATCATCTCTTTCATCATTGCGTGTGCCTGCCCCCTATCCTCACCCTCTTTCTGCGTGCGTGCGTGCGTGCGTGTGTGTGTGTGTGTGTGTGTGTGTGTGTGTGTGTGTGTGTGTGTGTGTGGTGTGAAGTAGAGAGAGAGAGAGAGAGAGAGAGACAGAGACAGAGACAGAGAGGGAGAGAGAGAGATTGAGAGAGAGAGAGTATGGATCTTCCCCCTTGTAGTACATACATTATTTCTGCAATCATGATACCATTCAAGATTAAACACACAGTTTGTCTATTACCTTCCACTGGATTGTATGAAACCACCGTTTTATCAAAAGCAAAACAAAATAAGAACCAGACCAACCCAAACCAGACCAAACCAAACCAGACCAAATCAAACCAGACCAAATCAAACCAAACCAAACCAAGCCAAACTAAAACAAAACGAAAGAAAACAAACAAACAAACAAAAACGGGTGTGCATTCCACAGGGAACAAACTATGCATAGTTATATTTTCTGCAGTTTGCAAGAACATTCACTGGTACCGATTTATTCATCATCCACAATCTTTTGCACGACAATAGTTATTCTGAGATGCTTCGTAGGAGATGAAGAGTAATCAACCTTTTCAAACTGACAGGACCGAATTTGTAGGCTTTTTAGATAGTACTATTCATCTATTTCCTTAATTATTGATTGTTCGATTTCTAGTTTCCCTTTGTTACTACTTATGTATTTCCCTAATAATTGACTGTTCGATTTCTGGTTTTCCTATGTTATACTATCTATCTATTTCCTTAATTATTGATTGTTGGATTTCTAGTTTCCCTGTGTTACTATTCATTTATTTTCTTAATCATTGACTGTTCAATTTCTAGTTTCCCTGTGTTACTCTTGATCTATTTCCTTAATTATTGACTGTTCGATTTCTAGTTTCCCTGTGTTGCTATTTATCTGTTTGCTTAATTATTGACTGTTCGATTTCTAGTTTCCCTGTGTTGCTATTTATCTGTTTGCTTAATTATTGACTGTTCGATTTCTAGTTTCCCTGTGTTGCTATTTATCGATTTCCTTAATTATTGACTGAACGATTTCTAGTTTCCCTGTGGGGATGCCGGGGGCTCGTTCAGTGCAAATAGTTCCCCTGTCTCTGAACCAGACAACCAACACATGTCCGTCTAAAGTAAGAAATGTTTATGTAGGCGATAGTGACCACTGACATCCCTAGGAGGACGTGGTTTGGGGTTTGGGGTTTCAGACGTCACTGGGCGATCCAATGGAGGCAGGGCGGACACTGAAAGGAAAACAAAAGTGCTGCTAGTCAGTCTCTCTCTTCCGTAAAAACTTTTCATTTCAGTATCCGAAGTACCTCTGCCCTTCTATAACACACAATTAATTATAAAGTTTCTTTAAGGTTTAATTATGAAAGCCCAGTCGACAAAAAGATAAAGCATGTCGCATATAATCTGACATCAAATACACAATACTGTGGGAAGAAAGCAAGTCACAGACGATATATCAATGTCCAGATCATTCTCTACTCTAACACCAAGGTTGTGAGACATGGTCAACGGGCAAAAATTATAATGATTAGCCTGCACTTAGGAGGGGGTGGAGGTGCTGGCCTTACTCTTCTGCTAATTCGACATATGGGATTTTTTTTTTTTTGTAAAACCTACCTCCATCAAGTCCGTATCTTCAAGTTATGTTTACGGAGGAGCTCCTTCAGAGAAACATTATAATGTTAATTTTTGTTCATTGATTTCACGTTTATAGGTAATATGAAATTATCAGTCCGGTGCATCATTTGTGTGTGTGTGTGGTGTGTGTGTGTGTGTGTGTGTGTGTGTGTGTGTGTGTGTGCGTGCGTGCGTGCGTGCGTGTGTGTGTGTGTGTATGTGTGTGTGTGTGTGTGTGTGTGTGTGTGTGTGTGTGTGTGTGTGTGTGATTAGTGCTAGAGAATATAACCTCCACATTACACGACAACTTTTGACAGTGTAAGCATTTAAATTTCAAAATATTTTCTATTTCTTCCCAGAAAGTAAGTGTGAACTCAATTCCACAAGCAGTTATTATCGCAGTCTTACTCGTACAGATATTATACCAGTCGCTTTTGGTGTTAGAGTTACACGGCATAGGAATCATTATAGGCTCAGTTCTTTGATTTTTTAAAATCGCTTTTAGGATTTTTATTATATCTATAGGTGCATTTAGACATTGTTTCCATTTGAGAAAGGCACTCGTCTTAAAATTTTCTGTCTACCATCCTAATATCGTGATACTTTATTAACATTGTAAAGTCTTGCAGCGCTGTAGTTGAGTCATTTCTAATGTTATTTAATTGTATTTTTCTTTTTCGTTTCCGCCCCCCCCCCCCACCTTCTTTTCCCGCGTGTTTTCTTTCTTTTTGTTTTTGCGCTTGTCCACCCCCCAGCTTCCCTGACTATGTATGGGAGCCTGTAAAAGTTGTCGATGTTGTTAAGGTTTTAAGTAAAACGTACGTCAATCTCCAATTCTTCGAGTATTCTCTTGACTTCTTTTCTTTTGGTAAACAAATTATTATACTGTCTTTTTGTGTCACAGACATGGTACCTTTATTGTATCTCTTGTATAAGAGCCGACAATAAAATCTTCAAACAGTCATTAAAAGAACTTGCAAACGTTTACTGTCATACCGTCCGTTTCAGAACGTGTATCATTCTCCATGTCGTTTCCCCCGGAATTTTGGCTGTTTTTTTCTACAGCGACTAGATCATGTAACTGGTCGGATTTCGTCCGCCTTTGTTTTGACAGATTCCTTTTAAAAGAGTTTCCAGATGCAGTATTTTCCCCCACATACAGGCCTACGTTTTCGTTATTCATCTTTTTGTTTCTTTTACCATATCATCTGCCTCAGTTACTGTTGTTCTTGATCCGTGAGAGAACTATAAAATAGGCATTCTGGCTCACCCACCTCCGCCAGCTCCAACCGGCTAAAGCCGGTTTCGCTGCTGCTCCGGCGGCTTACCCAGAATGCCTATTTTATAGTTCTCTAATAGTAAACACTTTACAAACATACATAATGTGTAGGATTATCTGTTTTTAACACTAATTTAGAAAACTTTTGAGACTTAAGTTTTTGCTTAATCCTTCGTTTTTCTTGATCGTTTTCAATAACATCATTTTCTTTCATACATTCATCAAATGCGTCTCTGTCTTTCATGTGGAATAAAACCTTGTATGATAGTATCAACAGCATTAATATCATGAGTTTTAAAATAATAATATATATACTTACATTACGTTCATAAGGAAGAATGTACCAAGTAGTGTTAATGTATGATCAAGATAGAATTTTGCATGTACATACTGTCAGGGAAGAATGCTTCGTTGTAGTTATGGTGAATTTTGTTCTGATTATGTAAAATTGATGTATATTTCTTGTTGCGTACTCATGTGAATAGGCTGATGGCCTCACATTAAAGTCACGAGTCACGAGTCACGAGTCATGTGGAATAAAACCACTGTCTTTAATTGCTCTCTAAAGTCTTTTAAAACTGAGTTATATTTTTGACATAAAATCCACACACTTATCCCAGCATGTCTTCCACTGAAAGCCAGTTTTGACAAAGCGTTTCTTTTTTTGACTATATCCTTTTCTGCTGAACAATCATCTATAATAAATAGTGTCTGAGTTCCTTCAAACTGTCTAAAGAAATGTTCTAAACACTCACTCAGTTTATTGCTAGGATCAACTAAATATATGTCATCATCTGTCCATATAAACCTTCTGTCGTGATATGCTTTGTTCCATTTAAGTGTTGGGCAGAAAATTACTATATGATCAAAATTATAACGATAAACTGTTTGTAATAGGTCGAGGACAAATATTGTTTTTCCACAACCAGTCTGTCCACAAATCAATGAACAATGAGGGGTTTTTGTCATAAAGTTTAACATCGGCATTGGCACCAAAGTCGTCTGCTCCATAGTTTTAAAACAGAATTTAATCTAATCCAGTTATTGTTTTTATCATACTCTCTGTCAAAACTTGTTCAGTATAATAAAACCCTATAAGGCCCAAATGTGTAAGATTAATCCAGTTCAGTTCTGTAAGATCGTTTCTATTTAAACTAATATCAATTTTGTTGCTTGTTGTTATGACCTTAATATCCTCGCCATTGTAAAGAACGACGACAGTAACTTTAAGTTTGTCAACGTCTAAGTTTTGCCAGCTAATAAGAATTCCTTCCATAAGGTTGTCACTGACACCCACAGCTCCATTTCTTGCCTCATCTTTTAAGACAGAAATTTTAAATATCATTGTGAACGTGTCTCCTAATTTTGTGCGTGGAATGAACTGTAATTTTGTAGAAGCTTTCTTTAAAACCGATTCTCTTCTGTGGAGGATGTACTGTTTGTCCCCAAACGGCTTTATTTCGATCTCTTTCCGACTGTTGTCCTCTGGCATAAGACTTACATGTAAAGGGCCAGAGTTCAATGCTTTTCTGAAACTTTTTTGACGGTCAAAAAATGTAAATGGGCTTACGAATTCAAATTTTATGTCCCATTCTAAATATGGTTCTAAGTGCCATTTGTTGTCAGTTTTTCGAACTATTTTATATTCATACTGACCTGTATTATTTGCTTCTAGATTGCGTAGTTGTTCTAGTTTAGGAAACCTTTTGTTGTCGTCAACCTCTTTGCGCTTATAATAACCATCTTTAGTGTACTCAAAACCATACAAAGTGCCTATCTCACCGTTTTGTTCAAAGTCCTCAACGTCTGCAAGGTCTTTTAATTCTAAAGTTACACACCTCTCAGGCGCTAATGTGACCCCCGAATCGTCTGGTCCACGTGACATTTTTTAAAACAACGTATTATTTTATTTCTAAAACAATGTGCAGGTTATCACATTTCACGACTTTCCCTGTTTTATCTGTGATCTTTATATTAAATGATCTGACCCTCCCACAAGCTAATCTTTTAAACTGTAAATTAGGGAATCGTATAATTTCATAATCGCAATATGCAGCTTTCCCTGATGGAAGAGCTCTTAAAACAGTTGAGGGCCTTCCATCATATAAGTTTTCATCAGTGCTCAGCTCATCCAAATGTACATAGAGTAATGGATATAAGGCAAGATCGAGCGGATATTCTCCCTCAAAAGTAGTTTCGTCTGGTGCAACTCTAAATTTATGATAGGCTTGATTGATTTTAAAGCCTAACATTTTAGCTAGCTCTACATCAAAAAAGTAATGGACTACTTCTTTTTCAGGTTTGAATGTTAACATTGTTTTTAGATTTGCATTGTTAAGTTTGAGAGTAATGTCGAAGTTACTCATTGCTTCTTTTAGCGAGCAAAACCCGTAATAACCATCAGGTATGGTTAACTGGCTAATTACGTCTCCTCTTCTGTCAAGTTTTGAAATCTCATTATTCTTCTTGGATTGACTTATATTAAACCATACGACTTTGTAGAATATTTCATGGAGTGCGACCCTTTGGGTTCCGCAGTTATTATCAATAGCATATTCTAAAAACGAAGGACTGTCTTGAGTTGTTATTGTTACAAACATTTTTAAAACAATTTAAAAATGAGTGCATTCAAATATACTAATGCAAAATATTCTGTTGGACCGCACTACAATCTTAAAAATATAACAACTGACACCCTCGACATTTCTGTGACTCAGACTGACGCCTTTCAAGTAAAGGTTAGTACTCCATTGGATCGTTATCTTAACCCTCCTATTAAAAACGACTACATCCCGAAAGTGTGGTTCAGTCATCCGATGCAGTTTTATCAGAACCAGTTAAACTTTGCTGTGTTTTGTGCATCAACTGGGTGTGGAGTGTCGTATGCTGATCATTTAAATCATCCTGATCCTTTGGTGAGGTCAGTGTATAGATTTCATTTTTATTACACCTTCAGACGTATTTTATCTGAACTGCAAGCGCCATTACCAAATGACAAAACGTTTAATCCATTCAGCAACAGAATAGATTACAAGGCTTTTGAAAGGATCTGTAACGAATTTGATATTGACCCAAAGACAGACTTTAGACAAAAGTTGGATCTTAATCATGGTTTAGGCACTCTTTATTTTTGGGGCGTGCATAGAAAGTATAACTATGATTGGAATCCTCCTTACACATCTTTCTCTTCAGGCACAACTGTTCACCTCGGGTCCATAGAGCAAGAGCATAAAACAGCATGGACAACATTTATTTTGGATACTTCTAATGGTCTAACTAGAGCGGGAATAGAACGAATAAACGACTCCATTCGTACTTATGTTTGGTGTTTGCTAGGTTCGCAAGCACAAACGAGATCAAACATAATTGATCCTTCTACTGGCTTTGACGCCCAAAAACAGTATTTAGCAAATTTAGAGGATTCTATTAATTCTGCAATTGATTTGCCTTCAAGTATTAAAAGGTACCAAAATGTTTTGCAATACGCAAGATCGAAAGTAGACTTTGCTGTTGGCACTGGTTTATACATGCTGCCTTCTGACCTCAGACTTCAGATAGGAACAATAATAAACTATAATAATGAAATCCTTGTGGCTGGTAAAGAAGAGAAGGTCGGAAAAAAACGACATAAATTCTAAGCCAGCAATAGCAATAAAAAAAGAAGCCCCACCAATCCCCGAGCCCCCCAAACCCCCCCATTCAATCCTTGTGGCCCCAAGAAATAATGACCATGAATATGAAAAGACGGCACTTGTTATTGGATTAACTGCCCTAGGATTACTTGGTCTTTATCTTACTAAAGAGTAACCCAACTATTAAGACAACTAATGCCCATAAGTGCTCAGCCATAAAGCCAACTACTTTACTTGCGGCAGACAAAAGCCAGCTAACGATCCCTCCTATTATACCAGGCAAAGAATCTATTGCCTTACTGGCTAATTTTTTTAATAAACTTGCAAGATGATCAAGTTGTTTTTTTACCCATGATTTATCAGGTGGAGGAGATGGTGGCGGAGGCACTAACCCTTGCCCACCGCCGCCTGTAATAGCCAACACCAGTGTACTTATTGCAAATCCTAAGGCTGTTATAACACTTGCTAATGTGACACCTTGCTCTCTAAACAGTGTTCTTATTCGTTCTGCTAACGTTGTGTCTTCATATAAAATTCTTTGGATAGTTTCTCTTATTCTGCTCACTTGAGTTCGTAATTGTTCTCGGTTATTAGACAACACTTCTAGTCTTGCTGATCTCTCTTGTTCAAGATCTTTTAGTCTTTGTGTTATTCTTTCTTTAACATCATGGCCTAAGTTGTGGTCATCAGCCTCAACTAGTTTTTCTTTTTCTCTTTTTATATGCTCATCTAGTTCACCCAGTTTTGCTAAATTGTTTGTTAATTCGCCTCTGATGCTTTTCAAAGCATGATCAAGGGCCGTTATTTCTCTCATAGGTAGCGGCGGATCGTGCATAGTTTTTAATGCTTCTGAAAAACTGGTTTCTATTATTTCGTCTGCTGTTGGGCTTAAATCTTTAAGGGGTATGTTTTGAATTTGGTTTTCTGTTGGGAGTTTCTGTAGTGTGTTTTGAAGTTTAGCAACTGCTTCCCTATCTAATTTTGGTTTAGTAATGCCAAGGCGATTTTGTTCGCTCACACTGAGCCTTTGTCTAATTGTACTCTTTTTTAAAAACTTTGATGAGTCTGGTTTAGTTGTAAGCTGAACAAGTTGTCCTTCGTCGTTTCTCACAAACAAATGGCCATCTTTTGTTTCAAAATCATTAGGGTCTATAAAATCAGGAGGATCTTGGCCTAAACTTTGATAAAATGATTTGACCTTACTTTCTGTTAATTCACGCCGCAATGATTGTAATGGATGTGTCAAAGGCGTCATTTCACTCATGTCGTCTCCAGGATCAAAAACATCATAATCTTCTTCTGCCATGTTTTTAAATAATTAACTTTTTATTTTGTTTTATAAAAAAAATGTCACAAGCATATGGTTCGATTCTTGACCCGCATAGAAGACTGAAAGAGCCCTTTGGCGTGAAGGGAAATAAACAGAATATTATTGTTCCAAATAATCCATCTACTATTGATTCAGATCAAATTCTTACTGTTAAATTTCCAGACCTAGGAGCAGATGAAGTGATTGTGCCGGGATCTGCACGGCTTACTTTCAAAATAGAACTTGATTAAGCAACAGACGCAAACAGGACAGTTGTACAGAATCTGGGACGGGCAATCGTTAAGAAAATTTCTATAAAACTTGAGGGGCAAGAAATATTTTCTTTACACAATGCAGACATATTTCTAATCTATTCTGATCTATGGCTAACCGCGAATGAAAGGGCCGATCTTGCGTTTCAAGGAATCGAAAATAACGAAGCACTAAAACACAGAATAGACGCCGAAGATGCTAAAGCCGGCAACAAGTATGAAGCTGTAAGTTTTGCTTATGGAAATCGCTTTTCTATACCCTTAGATTTTGAGTTGTTAAAAGCGCATGCGCCATACTTTCAAGGAGCATTAAAAGACAGATTGTCATATGAACTAACTTTTAATGAATACAAACGTGTCATTAAATCTACAGACACTGATTCCAAGTACAGCATTTTCGACATCTCGTTAGAGTTTGACATTGTTAGCAACCCTAACTTAGCAAGGCTGATTGAGCAACAATATCAGTCAAAATTAGCAATATATTACGAAAGAGTGATTCATCATTCAAAATATCCTAAAAGCAGAGCAGACACTATATGGAACTTTAGTTTTAGCGCCGCAGCACGATCACTTAAAGGTATTTTATTGCTGTGTGAAGATGATAAAGAACCATACCAAAGACAAAGTGAAAAGTTTATCAATCCTAAAATAACGAAAGTACAATGTTCAATTGAGGGTAGTCCTAACCAAGTCTACGGTAGCGGGCTTAAACCTTATCATCATTTTGATGAAATAAGAAAATTGTTTGGAGGCGGGAGGTCTAGAAGTCCAACAGTAGACCTTGTGTCTAAAGATCTACACCTTCACAGTGTTAGACTTGATGAATATTTAACAACAAAATACGGTTTATGGATTGACCTAAGGTCAACAGAGGATAATCAGTTGCATGGGAGTGGGAGAACAGTTAAAGACGTAATAAACATTCAAATTGATAAAGAAAAAGAGAGTGATAAACCACTTAATGTACATTTGTTTTTAATATATGATGCGCAGCTGAATATTCAAGATAACAGATTGAAAGATATCCAATACTAAATTATTTTTATTTTAAAAAAGCATGTCTGTTACGACTTATCCAAAAGTGCCCAAAGAAGAGATAGCTGCTGCTGTAGACATAAAAACTTTCAGATTAACCAACATTACACAAATGCAATAAAAACTAGAGCAGGACCTTTCAAAATACAGTAAAACCAAACGAAGGTATTCTGCTGTCTTTAATGCTGTTACATATGTTAATACTGGAGCATCGATCACTAGTGCTCTATCAGCAGGAACAAGTGTAGGTCTCTTAGCAACAGGCGTAGGTGCACCGGTAGCTATACCTCTAG
This sequence comes from Conus canariensis, assembly GCA_033310375.1. Taxonomy (NCBI): domain Eukaryota; kingdom Metazoa; phylum Mollusca; class Gastropoda; order Neogastropoda; family Conidae; genus Conus; species Conus canariensis. Next base: position 10,032 of record JAMYXO010001006.1, read on the forward strand.
GTGGTTTGTCTTTAACTCTTGGCCTGTGTTCATTGGCTGTAAGTGCTGTCAGCAAAAAAATAAAAGCTAAACTCCAAAAGCACACAGCTATGGTTCAACTAATAACAGCTAAACTTAGTTCCTTCAAACTGACAATAAATAAAGCACTTGCCGACTCAAACATCACGGATGAAGAATTTAGTCGCCTACAGGCTGATTTTGAGGACTACAAAAGACAAAAGTTTGATCTTCAAAGAAAGGCAAGGGCAACTTTTTCTCAACAACCAGACACCGACCAGATAAAAAAGGAATGTTTAAAAAAAGTAAACGAAACATTAAACTCTGTTCTAAACAGCTCACATTAACAACACCAAAGGGCGTTTATACTTTAGTTTATGAGTCAAAGCACAAAAAGGCCGTTGATATTGAATCTGATTAATTATTATTTTTTGATTTAAATAAATATTTTGAGTTAGAAAAGAAACTCAGCATGGATAAGATATATGAAGGTTCAGATGAATTGTTTGAAGCAATGCTCGAGGAAGAGCGTTTGTCAAAAGCTTTAAATGAGGTCGTTTTAGAAGTTATTGATCCAACAAAGGTACAGGCAAGCGTTGTACACGCTATTTCTCAAGTTCCAAGTAAACTAACAATAAACCCTCCAGTTAAAGTAAGGTTAGTTGTTTTAATCGACTATATAACAATAAACGAAGAAAATCTAGAAGTCTGGGTCTCAACTAAACAGCAGACTATTCTTTCTCATAATGACTTAACACCCGGTTGGGCAGATCAACTTCTTACACAGTTTAATGAAGCCTCTGAAGCAGCTAAAATGAGAGGCTCTGGTTGGTCAGAGGGTGAAGTCCTAGACATCAGATTAAGACAGGCTAAGTATGAGCCGATTGTAGGCAAGTCTTACATTCCACTGCCTCCAACATTAGTTGCAAAGAAAGCAGTTCTGAACATAAAAAATTCAGACGACAAATGTTTTATGTGGTGCGTTCTTGCTAGGCTGCATCACGTTGCCAACAATGCAGAGAGAGTATCTAACTATTTACAGTGGGCCAATGATCTTAACTTTAACGGCCTTGAATTTCCTATGGCTGTAGACAAAATTGATCAGTTTGAAAAACAAAATCCACCAATAACTGTTAATGTCTACACATGGTCTGAAGAAACCAACCTTCTGCCAATTAGAGTGTCAAAGAACAGTCCAACAATAGGCGAACCAACCAGGAGTCATGTAGACTTACTCCTAATGCAAAGCCTTAATGGGTTGCACTACACTCTAATACGCACAATGAGTAGATTACTAGTGCATACTACAAAACAACATAGCAAACAAGAATTTTGTAGAAAATGTTTAACAAGAATTCCATCTGTTAAAGCAGCGAGCGAACATGTAAAACATTGTATTAGCCCAGTTGACTGTGATACAGAACTAATTACGCCCGGAGAAGGCAGTAAAGTTAGTTTTAAGAACTGGAAACGGTTGCAAACTAGTCCATATGTTGTTTACGCAGACTTCGAATCACTCATTGTTCCTTATGAAGGACCAACCCCACAGAAACTTCCTAAAACAGTCTTAATGAGTAATCATCAGATTTGCTCATTTGCCTTCATCATTGTTAGGACGGATGGCGCCCATTCAAAGCCAGAATTATACAGAGGACCAAATGCTGCAAAATACTTCTTAAAACGCATGCAGCAAGTGCGTAATGCCTGTTCTAATAATCTGAATTTATCTGAAATCATAATGACGCCTGAAGACCAACAACAGTATGACTCAGCCACTCACTGTTGGATTTGTGGTTTAGGCCTCTCCCCAGACGCAGAGAATCCAACAGTAAGAGACCATGATCACATTAGTGGAAAGTTTAGAGGAGCAGCACACAGTAAATGCAATCTTCAACTAAAGTTTGAACCAAAGACATGGAAGCTGCCTATATTCTTTCACAACTTGCGAGGTTACGACTCTCACCTTATAATGCAAGCAGTAACCAGCGACTTCAGGGTGTCATGCATTGCACAGTCATCAGAAAAGTACATGTGTTTCACTTTAAATAACATGTCTTTCTACGACTCTATGCAACACATGATGGGTTCATTAGAGTCACTGGCTATGTCCTTAAAGTCCTGCCCAATAACAGAAGAATATTTTGACCCAACTCTTGTTAGAAAGGGCGTTTACCCTTATGAGTACATGAACAGTTGGCAAAGGTTTGACGAAGATACACTTCCGCCTAAAGGCGCGTTCTTTTCTAGTCTCAGAGGAAAGGACATCAGTGATTCTGATTACCAGCATGCTCAAGATGCGTGGCAGAAGTTAGAGTGTAAAACGATGGGAGACTATCATGATTCTTATTTAATGGCGGATACCTGTTTGTTGGCGGACGTCTTTGAAAATTATAGGAAGACCTGCATGAAACATTACAGCCTGGATCCTGCGCATTATATTTCTGCGCCTGGGATGAGCTGGGACGCTTTCTTAAAATTTACTGGAGTACAAATTGATTTATTGTCTGACCTGCCAATGCTTCAGATGATTGAAAACGGATTGCGTGGGGAATCAGTATGGCGTCGCACCATTACTGTAAAGCAAACAACAAATACTTGGACGACTATGATCCAAGTAAAAGGTCTAACTATCTCATGTATTTAGATGCAAACAATCTGTATGGATGGGCAATGGCGCAATCACTACCGTTACGTAACTTTAAAATGTACACAGGACTCAAAGACATTCAAAAGTTTTTAAAATGGCTACCTACTCTAGAAGCTGATCGTAAAAGAGGTCTCATTCTAGAAGTTGATTTAGAATATCCTCATGAACTTCATGATTACCATAATGACTATCCATTAGCGGCAGAAAGTCTAAAAGTGTCAATGACAGAACCACCTAAACTTGTGCCTAATCTTCGTGACAAAAAAAATTATGTCTGTCATTACAGACTTCTTCAATTTTATTTAAGACATGGTTTGAAGTTGACAGCTGTTCATCGTATAATTGCTTTTGATCAAGAACAGTTCATGAAACCATACATAATGAAGAACACTGATCTCAGAACTAAATCCACAGATGCTTCAGAAAAAGACTTTTTCAAGTTGATGAACAACAGCTGTTTTGGAAAGACTATGGAAAATCCGCACAAGCGTAAAGATGTTAGATTGGTCACCAGAGAGAACGATGCAATTAAGCTAACTTCTAAACCTAATTATCAGGACTTAAGAAGATTTCATGATCAGCTTTTTGGCATAATGATGAAAAAAAAGAAAGTCAAATTGGATAAGCCCGTTTTTATTGGGTTTACTGTTTTAGAGCTGTCGAAGCTTTTGATGTTAGAATTTCTTTATGACTACTTTAAGCCCTTGTATCCAGAGTCCAGAGTTCTGTACACAGATACAGATTCCTTTGTTATAGATATCCCTACTGAAGATATCTATAAAGACATGGAATTAGAAGTAGCTAAAGGGCATGCGGGATGGTACGACACATCTGATTATCCTAAAGATTCGCCTTTGCATTCAGATATTAACAAGAAGGTTTTAGGTAAGATGAAGGATGAATTATCTGGAGGTGTGATCAAGGAGTTTATTGGTTTAAGGTCGAAAATGTACAGTCTTTCAAGCCAAAAAAAAGTTGTTAAAAAAGCAAAGGGAATATCTCGTAGTGTTGTGCAGTCAAGCATAACCCATGACAATTACAAAGAAGCATTGTTTGGCAATAAGACTTTTCATCATGACAACGTAAAACTACGATCTAATCTACATGAGATCAACACAACTGTTGTAACAAAGAAGTCATTAGATAGAACAAACACAAAACGTGTGTTTGTTAATCCAGAGTTTTCATATGCAATCGGGCATTGGAGAATAGTATAATCATATGTCTTCATGGAGTTTCTGTTTGGTCAAGTGTTATCAGAAGCTCAACTATATCATTATCCAGTATAGCCAAATCATTATTATTCTCATTCATTACTGCTAAATGTGCTTTAATTTTTTTTATCATTTCAAGATTTTGATTTTTCCATATCAAAATATCAGAATCTAGGGATTGGGGTAGTAAGCGATTGTCTGGCATAAGATTGTCAATGTTCTTAAATATTTTTTTGATAATAATATTATAAGCAGATAATTGACGTATTAATTTTGAAAACTCTTTTTTCTTTTGAGCTTCCATTTTAAACTCAAATATATTTACGTAAATTAATTAAGCGGAACTGTGTCTGGCGGGATTATTTGCAGTTCTTCTTTCACAAAAGATCTTCGGGGGGCTGGTCGTTTTGTTGTGTCAGTTTCTCGTAAATAATACACGGGTGGATTCATTTTCACAATTTTTTTTTATCTCATATGGATCAACACTCCAAACTGGATCTGTTGCCCTGATGCGAGTGTCCCCTTCCGCTTCTCCCGGCGAATAAAGGTATCTCACTTTCAAACCAAATGGTAATAGTTTGCTTGATGAAGACTCTCCTTCAACAACATTTATTGTTTGTTTTCTGATTGCTTGTACTGGTTTTAGACCTTTAAATTCTTCATTATTCATTGCGCGCAAAACTGAGGGCAGCCTTCTAACCCATTCTGTGTTGCGAGAATTGTCAATCAGCTCTCTGTGATACTGGTAGGAGAAAAGCCTTTCAGATAACTGTTTGTTAAAGTTTTCAACCAAACCCTGTGATCTGTGAACTCCTGGAATGCCTCTTTTAATGGTAACTCTATGTTTTAACAATAATTGATTTACTTGACCTTTAAATTCTTTTCCATCATCGACTTGAATCATGCGAGGATAAGTTAAGGGTCCTCGTTGGTATATCAGTTGTATAGCGACAGCAACAGCAGAAGCACTCTTTTGTGTTAATGGTTCAGCATCTTTGTATCTTGAAGCTATGTCAATGACTGTAAGTGCGTACTTAAATCTTTTTCGTCTAATCGTATCATGGGGTAAATATAGAAGATCCATTTGATGGGTGTCGTTTGGAGTTATATTCACAAAGTGTGGTCTTTGTATTCGTTTAGGCGCTGGTAAATAAATTTGCCAAATCGCTTGTTTAGATAACCATTCTTTTGCTGTTTGTTCACTGACTCCCGCTGCTTGGCTAAGCTTTTTAATTGCTGTTATTCCCTTCCAATATCCTTTTGGAGAATAATAGATTTTGTACATTTTTATTCAGCCAATACTTTGTGCAACAAAATACACAGCGGTCATGCCAAAGACAATAAACAATATTTCTTGCATCTTTTGTTTTTCTGATGGTTGATAAAGGTCGCTAAATTTTGGTGGGGGCAATGTTTTAACTTGTTTGCCTGTTACTAGAAAATATTCTTTTATTGCCTGGTCAACATCTTTAAATGTGTAAGCTGCATGTCCCTGTTGTTTAAGTCTGTCGTTAATAAAATCTAACTGCTCCATTCTTTGCTTTTCATACGCAGCTTGTGCTGCGGCTAGTTGCTCCATAGCTTTGTTATGTCTTTTTCTCTCGCCGTCATCCCGTAGTTTACTAAATGCGTAATTACTTCCGCTAAAAGCAAGCGCATTAACCACAGCGCCACCAATCATCATTACGAGTGAAGCCATTTTTATAAATGTATTTTTTTAATTTTACATATTGATACTGTCTGGAATTATTCCTTGCTTAACTAGAAAATCTTTCGTAGCAAATGAAGCTGTAATAACAGCAATCAGCTTTGCTGAGTCTTCAAAGTCTAGTTTGCCAAGATCTGCTGGTTTTATTTTTAACAGGCTTTTACCAAGCATTGTGTATCCTACACTTAGGCCTCCAATAACAGCAGAATGGTATACAAGGTTAGTAATAGTTTTTCGGTGCTCATTTTTAAAAAATAAAATAATATTTATTCATTAATAAAACATGAACTGCGATGATTTACTTCCTGAACTTACAAATGATCAAGTTGATGACCAAGCTATTATGCGTCAAAAGGAAAGGCTGTATTCTTTGGCGGCGTGTGGAAAAACAAAACAGTACCTTGGAAATGAATTCAGCATAGAACAGATTCAACAGATGTCAACGCAAGACATTGTAAAGTATCACAACAGGTATGAAGCGCAACTGGGGTCAAGAATGGTAAAAAGTGTTGGGCAAACGGTTCTTAGTTTGTACACTAAACTAGTTAGTAGATTTGCTCCCATTGATTCTGAACAAGATTTTATGTATGATTTAACGCAGGATCCAGTTTTAACAAAGTCATTAGAGTCTCTAGGATGTGATCTATATTACAGATTTGGAACATTGTTATCGCCATTAATCATGGGATTAATTACTTTTAATCATATAGATTTTGTTTCCCTTCAAAATGACCGAGCCAGAAAATCAGCAGAAAACATTGATGGAGAAAGTGACCAGTAAAAAGCCTCCTCATCCTGGGCGTGTTGCAGCAGGAAAAAAATTAGCAGAGTGGAACAAACAAAAAAAATTAATGTTGCAATCACAGAATATAACTCATAATGAAAACATAACACCGCCAACGCCAACAGTTGTTTCAATGCCAGCTGTAAATACACAAGTTGATTCAAGACCTACAACACCAAAGTCGTCATGGAATATTGAATTTAAAACAGTTGCCATTTTTGGCGTCATTGCTGCTGGGGGTGGTTATTACGGTTATAAAATATATAAACAACGCCAGCAAAAACCAAAGCAGTCCAAAAAATCTCAGCCACTAAATACAGAAGCCGAACAAAAAAGCATGCCAGAACTGCCAACAACAAAATCTCATTTTGATCCATTTGATATGCAATAATATGTTAAGAACTTAATAAATAATTATAAGTGACTTGAATAAGAACTTGATAACGACTTGATGACGACTTGATAAAACTTAAATAAGAACTTGATAAGAACTTAATAAGAACTTAATGACGACTTGATAAAAACTTAATGACGACTTGATGACGACTTGTTAAGAACTTGAATAAGTACTTGAATAAGTACTTGAATAAGAACTTGTTAAGAACTTGATGATGACTTGTTAAAAACTTGATGTTGACTTGTTAAGAACTTGAATAAAAACTTGTTAAGAACTTAAATAAGAACTTGAATAAGAACGTGATGCCGACTTGAATAAGAACCTAGAACGACTTAATGACGATTTTTTTTCACAATTAATTGTTACATTCTTTTCCGGGGAGACAACTCCCTTCTGCCTTTATGTAGTATCTAGGTCAGACATGTCTGGCCCCGGCTTACTCAACTGCACAATAGCCGAGTCGAAGCGCCGCACTGTTTGCTAGTTCGTGTCAAGTTACACATAAGGGCGTCAGGCCGCCACGCGGCATTGTATAAATTTAGACGGCGTCGTTCAGTACAGGCGTTAGACGTCATTGTATAAATTTAGGCGGCTAAATTTCTAAACATATCAAAACATGTTTCTTACCTTCCCCCAATCACAAGACTAGATAGAATCAGCTGATTAGTAACAGTGACGACATTTCCGCCCAGCACTTGTGTTGTTAGCAACTAAACCTAGCTGTCTTGTCATTTGCGGGTGTGCAGTGCAGTCGTGTTTTCAGTTAGAAAGTGTTGTGTTATGTCGCAAGACAGTATCTCTTCTGAATTAGAGATAGAACTTCTTGAATCACAAACCGTTCATCAAGAATTGCTAGATTACTCAAGACAAAAATGGGAAGATTGGTTGAGACAACATATTGGAATCTCACCTTCCTATTCCCGTAAACTGAGGGTGATATCTCGATTGCTGAGACCGTTCACGCGTGAACGGTACTATTTTTAGAATCCTATCTGTCGGAGCTGGCTTGTCTGGAAGACCTACCGTTCACGCGTGAACAGTACTATTTTTAGAATCCTAGAATTCTTGAGAATTTCGGAGCTGGCTTGTTTCTGGAAACGTATGAAAAGGTTTTCTACTGTTGGACTACCTTTCATTGAAGTCTACTCCATGCTTTGTCACGTCCTATTCAGGCGGCCGCCGGGTGTACTTTATACAATTGTCTTGTTTGTTGAATCAAGCTTTTAATAAGTGCACTTGGTGGCTGCTTAGAATAATCTTCAACAACGTGCCACGATTCTACGCTTGTGTGAACACACATCCCACCCCTTTCAGATAGCTTTCAATAGCCAGTCATTCCTCACAATAGAATAAAATCCCAACTTGGTTGACAAATAGCCCTGCTAAGAATAAAGGCATGGTTAACCAAGTCCCCATTGTTTTGTTTGTTTACTTCTTAACGGTCCAGTGACAGAGAACTATAAAACAGATAATCCTACACATTATGTATGTTTGTAAAGTGTTTACTATTAGAGAACTATAAAATAGGCATTCTGGGTAAGCCGCCGGAGCAACAGCGAAACCGGCTTTAGCCGGTTGGAGCTGGCGGAGGTGGGTGAGCCAGAATGCCTATTTTATAGTTCTCTTCCGTGAGTAGTTTTAACATTCGTTTGCAAACAAAGATTCTTCGTTTCTAGTGAGCAGAAATATCTGTCTCTTGGACTATCCATTTTGTCTCTTATCTTAGCATTATTCCTTACAACTTTGTTTGCTCTTAACAGATCATGCCTTTTGTTTTTTGAGATCATAAGGATTTTTTTTCTGATAATGATTTTTATAATCTGATTTTTTTTCTATTACATTTCTATTTTTGCTTTCAATTAATGCTGAAGTGTATTGACTCCGTTCACATTTCCATTTTCAGAGTATCTTGGAATACCTGGTTTGAAACTGAAAATTGAAAGTGATTCTTAGAGATTTTACTTACAGACGATATTTTTTTAAGGCGGTAGTGTGTATTGTCTCTTTATATCAACAAGCTCTCTGCATCTGTTTTTCAAAAGACAAGAATAACATTCACCGAACCCGTGCCGCCACTATTCCTTGAAGGAAAAGCAATATTTACCGATATCATGTCTTTTCTGTATTGTTACTATCATCATCATCATTCCCACCTCCTCCTCCTCCTCCTCCTCATTATTACTATCATCATCATCATCATCATCATCATCACCATCACCACAACCACGACGTCGACCACCACCACCACCACCATCATCGTTATTATCATCATTGTTATTGTTGTTACCGTTGTTGTTGTCGTCGTCGTAGTTGTTATTACTACTACTATAATCATTATAACTACTTTCATATTGTTAATGTCGTTATTGTTATTATTATTATTATTATAAGTATTCTGTTATTAAATGTTAAGTCTATATTAAAAACGGACAGATATTGGAAAAAAGGGTTCTGTGTTAAGGAAGGGATAAACATTTTCTATAAAGAATTATGTCTTAATGAAGAGATAAACGTATTGTATCTTAATTGTATACCTTATATACGAAGGAGATACAGATATTCTGCATTAAGCTTACACATGAAAATCAAGGAGATACAGAGATTCTGTGTTTATCTTTACACATAAGAATCAAGGCGATACAGTTTGTGGTAAGCTGTTAGATAAATTAGAAAGAGATTAAAAAAAAAAATGTTATGTATTAAGTATATTCACAACATGGGAAAAGATAAAGATACACGATGCTCAGCTTATTACGCATTAAAAAAAGGAGAAAGGGAACAAGATAGAAAAAATGAAATCGACAAAATATTGTTTTAAACTTCTACATTAGAAAGAAAGAGACAAAAATGTTCGGTGTTTGGTTTATGCATCAAAAAGAAGGTAATGGGAGACAAGGACTATAACTATCATCAGAACTTGTACTTCATAGTGCAGATTTGGGCGGGAAGAGAGTTCGGGGAGGAGGGACGGGGAGGAGAGAAAGGGCAAGGGAGGGGGGGGGGGAGGGGGCAAAGAGGGGTGAGATAGTGAGGAGGTGGGGTGGGGCGACAGATGTGTGGGACAAAACTAATTGTTGTTGTTTATTCTGTAATGGCCATGTTCGAGCCAGCGGTAATCGAATTATTGATTCAAGAAGAAATATTTCACGTGCTCAAAGATTCCAATTTACGACGGTGTAACTGCAGTTGAACATTATTAACAAAGGTATCAAAAGTGGAAAT
>JAMYXO010001006.1:27500-34577 GCA_033310375.1 Conus canariensis
CCATTGGAATATTAGAACCTGTTACGTCTTATTGTAGGCCTATTTAAACCCCACTACAAGGAAAGAATTAGTTTTGACTGGCACGTTCCCTCCTCTCTCCACGCACAACACGCAGAGAGAGAGAGAGAAGAGAGAGAGGAGAGTGAGATAGAGAAACCAAAGGTAGCAAGGGCATTTGCCGAGGCTTCCTAACATACCCCCCTTTGTTCTTTACTTGCTTTCCTGAATTAGACCATGTACACGCGTCTCGTGGCACCGACCACAGCCAAGTCTCTATCAATGGGATGGGATAAAAGCCAAACTGTTGGCAGGCAACCCAGACAGCGTTGGCACATAATCTGGCGGTGATTCGTTAATGACATCTTACAGCTGTGGAAAGGATCAGCAGAGGAATTTGAAGACTTTCCGTCAGTAATTTATTTAATCAGTTCCATTCATTACATAGCCCATCTCCTGTAAGCCCGTCCCACTCTTAGACATCCTGCTCAGGCTTGAAGATGGATTTATTCAAACCGTGATGTATATGAAACCCGAGCTTACTCCCACTATCAATCATGCCATGCGTAGCACTGCAAGCCCAATGCACAATTCAGCCAGTTAATTTCGTGTGTGTGTGTGTGTGTGTGTCCTTCATATTAACGTCTATCCCACTATTCGTGATATTAGACCAAACAAAACAAAACAAAAAAAAAAAGTGAATGTGTACGGAAGTAATTGCGAGCGTGCACATACTATGTGTATGTGTATATGTATGGGTGCACGTGCACGCGAATGTGTGTGTGCGTGGCGAGTGTGTGCGCGCGCGCGTGTTGCGTTGTTGTGTGTGTGTGTGCGTGTGTGTGTGAGTATGTGTGCCTGTGTGTGTGAGTGAGAGAGTTGTGGATGTGTAAGTGTGTGAATATCTTTACACAAGTCATAAGATGAAGATTAACATGAAACAAAATACTTATAACCAACAACTAACTTATCAATTAAAGTCAAAAAAACGGATGACAGTACTTAAAGAAAAAAGGAAAAAAGAATAAACAAACAAAATCCTTTGCTCCCCCCCCCCCCCCCCTCCCCATTTTATCCACCCACCCCCCTTCTTTCTTATCCCCCGCAAATAAAGTTAATAAAATATTATAAGTATTTTCCAATAGGGTGCGCTCTAAGTGTACAAAAATTCGTACGTTAAAGCTGGTGACTGAAAATGTGCCTGCACAGTATTTTGCTTCAATACTGGAATGATTTTTTTCATATCATTGCATGAAACAATATGAATTGGAGTAATTTTGTTTCCACATACGCAAACTACGTTTTTTTACATATTTTTGTTTTAATGCATTAAGTTTCCACCTGTGCATTAATGAGATAATTTTTCTATTAAGATTAAAAATTCTCTTTGATTCTTTTAATATCAAACTGTTCTTTATAAACGTGATCTACCATACTAAATTCGAAAGCTTTCCAGATTATGCGACTTAACCAAGTTGCACTGTTCATGTACTGATAAGGGGAAATCAAACAGTTCTGAACCAAAACTTTTCTGGCTCCACGTTTAGCTGCCCTGTCTACTTTTTCATTATAATGAAAAGAACAATGTGAAGGAATCCAACAAAAAACTACATGGGTTCCTCTTGCAATCAACATTGTGTATCTATACAATTTATCTCTATGACCAATTCCACGGTCTTAGTGTGCTATTGAGCAAACTTTTAATGCCTGAGATGCTGATTTAGAATCAACACAGAACAGTAATTTCAAATATTGTTTTTTGGAAAGTTTTAAAAGGTAATTTAAAGCCAGGAGTATCGCTGTTAATTCTGCTGTAAATATCGATTTGTTTAATTCCGATATAAAACGATTTTTCTCTACTCTTAAGTCTGGTTTATAGAATGCGCAACCTGTTTGTTTAATCACAGCAGCGAACCGTCTGTGTATATTTTCAAATAATTTGAATTCAATTCTTTTCAATATGGCATTTGATACAGCTTGCTAACATGTTATGTTTTCATCTTTTTTCATATTGGTACTGTTCAATACAAAATGTGCTTTTATTAAGCTCCATGGTGGTATAGGAGAAAATAACGGTCTAAAGGATAGGAGCATCGTTATCGATTGAAACTCCAGAATCAGTAATACTTTTTGACGTGTACGTTGCTAGTGTTTTATGAGAAGCTATAGATTTTGCTCTTTTAGGAAAATCAATATCTGACCTCATTTTTATTTCAGATCTATGTGCGTTTTTATTAGTTGTACTCTTGATAACAAATTTACAACACGCTAACTCTCTGTATTCTCTGGGGAAGCATCTGCGCTTCATAATACGTACGAGAAGATGATGCATGCACCGAGGCCAAGTGCTAATTTTCAATGCCTTGCATCAAATACTTTCAAGCTTTTTCAATAGGTATTTGGGAGCGCTAAAGATTACTTCTTGGGCATAATGTTATTTTCGACCTCATTAAAAGATTACATAGAGTTATCAATGTAGATGAATTCTGTCCCCATTTTTCTTAGAAATAATTTTAAGGAAATTTAATATTTTCCTCGCCTTTGTTAACAAGTATTCAATATGAGCGTTCCATGAGAGTTTATGATGTGAAATGTGGACTCCTAGGAATTTAACTTCTGTCACGTATTTAAAGAGGTGTTTCGCCCATATGTAAAAGAACAGGCAGTTTTTTCTAGGATTATTACCATCTATTGAAGAAGAATTAAATTTTGTTTTTTCACATGATAAGTTCACAATCCATCAAACATTCATGTATTCCGACAGTCCTATTAGTTCGTCTTGATATATCTTTCTGATGAAAAGACTTTTATCACGACTGATGGAGTTTTTCATTTTAAGAGTTACTCCATCCACAAGCAAATGTCGTCTGCATATTGTACGAGAACTACCTTTTTAGAAAACTTAATTGGTGCAAATCATACAACAGCAATGAGAAAAGAATGCGGAGACTAACACGACCCTTGTGGGGATTCCCGATTGACAAAGTTCTACCGGTGGAATATGATTTTTCAACTCTTGTTTGTATTACCCTATCTTTCAGAAGCATTTAACATAATTGTTATATAGCATATTCCGGATAGTCCAATATTTTTAAGTTTTGTTTTTTATAGAGCTGTGAATGCCTCACTGGATGAACGTAAGCCTTGGTTATGTCAAAAAAATGTAGCCAGGACCAGAAAACATTTACACTGTCTTGCAAATTGTTTCTTTATATTTGTTGACTAATTTCACTAATATTTCTGTAGTAGATCTCCCATTACGAAAGCCAAGCTTGAATTAATAGAGGAATGATGTCATTTTTTTTTCGCAGTACACATGCTAGCTATATCAAAACAATTTCTTTCTGATAGTTTACAGACGAGTGATGTTAATGCTATAGGTCTGTAATTTTTTAGGATCCCTAAAGACTTTCCCCTAGTTTATGAACTTCAGTACAATATTATGGTCTGTTTTCCATAGTTTTTGGCATGTCCGCTACTATTCCAGCCAGTACTTACGCAAAGCTGAAGAAAAACTACAAGATTTTCAGGTAAAAAATTCTTAGCATCTGATTAGATATGCCCTTTAACTCACTATAGACACTAACTGGCAAATAGATAACCAACACTGGACATTCTACTTTCCCCATAAACAATCAAATAGTGCAGTTGTCTTCATTTGATGTTCTAGTCATAGAAATTGGCTAAGCTATTGACCTCCAAACCCAGCACAACGATCACTTAAACTAGCGAGTTGACTACCACAACCATTGAAAACAGTTCACAACACCCAAATGGAGGGTGCAGTGGCTACCACCACCAACCCACATCAACCACCGACCCGCTAAGACCCATGTACCGACAACACGCAAGATATCATCAGAACAGGTCGAAACTGGAGCAAGTAACAAGGGTATACCGTGCGGGAGCGTGGGTGGGCAAGTATTAGTGAAAGGTGATATCGGTGTGGGGGGGGGGTCGGGTGTTTCAGTTGGGGTTTGTTGGGGATGTAGGGTGAGAGAGTGTGTTAAGGGTGTGTGCCTCGGCAGTGGGCGGAATTTTTGTGACGGGGGGGTGGTTAAAGCAAGGCGGCTAATGCTTTTTAAAAATTTAAACTAATTTTAAGGTGAGCCCAAAAATAGCCAAATTGTTTTTTGGGGGAAAATTTACCCCAAAAAAAACATAAAAACCCCAATAAAAATTTAAAACACCCCTTTAATTTCCTAAAGTTTTAAAAGGGCTGGGTTTCCATATTTTAAACTTGCAGGTCATTATTTTAAAAAAGAAAAGGCCCCCGGGGTTTTTACCAGTCAAATTTGTTTTTTAAAAAACATTTTTTTTTCCCCCAAAAATATGGGTTCTTTGGTCCTGGCTTTTCCCTTAAAATCGCCCTAAAAAGTTTTTTGCCCAATTTGTTGAAAGGGGGTTTATTTGGTCTGACGTTGGGGAAAATTTGCAAAAACATTTAAAGGGGGGCCCTTTTTTTAGTCCGGAAAATTTGGGGTTTTTTTTCCCATCCAAATGGGGCAAATTGGTTAAACATGGGGAAACATTGTTAATTTTGGGGTTGTTTGTTGGGGATTTTTAAAAATTTTGAAAATCTAAAATTAGTTTTATCTCCAACCCCTATCGCCTTTTTTAAATTTTTATACAAGATTTTTTTCTATGCCAAAGCCAATTTTAAAAAAAACAACAGGGGCCCCCAATTTTTAAAGCAAAAAAAAAAATTGGGGAAATAACCAAAAAAGGGTTAAATTTTTTTTAAATAAAAAAATGGTTTTGGGAACCCCAAAATTATTGCTTAAAAGTAACGGGACCAAAAAAAAATTAAAAGTTTTTTTAAAATTCCCCTTAAAAATGATTTTTAAAAGAGGCACAAATTTTAGGAAAATTATGCTTCATTTTTCCTTAAAGGTATCCCAAAGGGGGAAATTTAAAATGTAAAGGAAAAAATTGTGCCCTTTTTGTAAAAAAAAAGGGCAAACTTTTTCAAATTTTTGACATGGGTTTAAAAAAGTGTTCCTTTAATTTCTTTGTTAAAATTATGAAAAACATAATGAAGAACATGTCTAGAATTTTTCAAAAAGTTTTTCAAATTTTAAAAAACTTTTTGGAAAGGGGGGATGGGCCGACAAAACGAAAGATGAATTGGGCCGGAAAAGTTTCTTAAAGGGTTAAAACCAAATTTTGGGGTTTAAATTTATGACGCTTTTTGGCATAATGTTTTAAAAAAAAATTTATGCCCTTTTTTTTTTTACTTTTAAAACCCTTCACTTTTATTTAAACTTTCCCCACTTTAAAACCCCATTGGGCCCTTTTTCAATCAAATTTTTTTAATCATTAAACTGAAGGTTTTTGACTAATTGATGTAAAGGGATATTTCAACTTGTTACCCCAAAATTTCCCCTTTTTAGAATTTTCGAAGGTTTTAGGGGTTTAAAATAAAAATTTTGTCAAAATTTGTTGGGAGGGAAAAAGTAAGTTTTTAACAAAAAATTTTAAAAAAAAAAGGGAATTTTTTGTTGGTGATAAAAATAAAAGGCAAATTTTGACCCAAAAAAGCACAAAAGGGGTGTTTGTTAACCCGAGTTTTAAATATGCAATCGGGAAATTGGGAATGGGTAAAATATTTTATGGGTTTTTTTGGGTTAAAGCTTACGAACTTCAATTTTTCTTTAACCCCAATTTACCCAAATTTTATTATTTTTAAATGCTAATTTTGTTTTTTAATTTTTTTTTTCTTTTCCCAAATTTTTTTTTTCCCACCCCCAAAATCAAATTTGGGGTTGGGGGTTTTTAAAAAGCGATTGTTGGCTTTTTAAGGGGGATTGTCAATTTTTTAAATATTTTTTTGATAATAATAAAAATAACCTTTTTAATTTTTGGCCCTTTTTTTTTGTTTTCTCCTTTTTTTTGAGTTTCCCCTTTTTAAAAACCCAAATTTTATTTCCCTAAATTAAAACATTCGTTGCTTAATTTATCTCACCCTTCAAAAAATCCTTTGAAAGGGGGGCCGTTTTTTTTAAAAAAAAAAAAAAAAAAAAAAAAAAAAAAAAAAAAAAAAAAAAAAGGGGGGGGGGGGGGGGGGGGGGGGGTTTCTCGGGAAATAATACAGGGGGATTCCTTTTCACAATTTTTTTTTAAACTCATATGGGTCAACACTCCAAAACCCGGATTGTTGCCCCCGATGGGTGTCCCCCTTTTGCTTTCTCCGGCGAATTTTAAAAATAAACTCACTTTTAAAAACCAAAAGGGGAAAAAGTTTCTTTATGAAAACTTCCTTAAAAATTTTTTTTTTTTTGGGTTTACTTTTAAAACTTTTTTTTCTTTTTTTAAAAAACTCACCCAACCCATTTTTTTGCGGAAAAGTCAACACCCTTTATTGGGAAAAAAATTTTTTAAAACGTTTTTAAATTTTCAAAAAAAAACTTAACCCCCAAACCTCAAAGGAAAGTTTTAACAATTTAAAATTTTTTTCCCCCCTTTAAACTTTTACCACTTAACAAAGCAAAAGAAACCTTTTAAAAAACAAAACCCACACAACACAAAAGAACCCTTTTTTTAACCCATCTTTTTATTTGAATTGCAATGACAAAGGGTATTTAAAATTTTCTCAATCTTTCAGGGGAAAAAATTGAAAACCCCGGGGGGTTTTTTTGAACACAATTTTCCCAAGGGCCCCCCAATAAAGCCAAACCGTTTTTAAAACCCCCCAGACCCATCTTCAGCTTTTTTTGGTTTTTCCTTCCAACCTTTTTCAAAAAACTTTTTTTTTTACAACAAATTATTTTCCAAAAAATACCAAATAGCCAAACAAAAAAACCCCCCTTTTTTTTAAGGGGAAAAAAAATTAAATTTTTTAAAAACCCCCCTTTCAGAAATTTTTTAACCCTTTTAAACTTTTTAAAGTGTTCCCGCCCTTTTTTAATTTTTTAAAAAAAAAATTTTCCCGTTTTCAATTTTTTCAAACCCCCTTTCCCTAGTTGGGTTTGTTTTCCCCCCCCAAAACCAAAGAGGTTTTCGCCCTTTCCCCCCCCTTTTTTAAAAAAAAAAAAAACCCCCACGCCCCCCCCCAACCCCCCCCACCCCCAAAAAATTTTT
>JAMYXO010001007.1:0-22500 GCA_033310375.1 Conus canariensis
GGGGGGGGGGGGGATTTGAAGATGGAGAAACTGGGAACATGAATCTAGTTGCAAAGCGAGAGGACTGCAGGCGGAAATCTAAACAAATCTTAAATAAATGTTAGCGAACCGCCCAGAGAACGTGGACAAACGAGTCACAAGACGAAACACAACTAGTTTCGACCTCTTAGGTCTTCATCAGGTGAGACATTAACGAATAAAACAATGAAAATTCACTTAGCTTTGATCGCTTCAGATCACTTGGTAGGGTTCAGCGCAAGGAAGAAGGCGTTGAAGGCGTTCAACGCCTTCTTCCTTGCGCTGAACCCTACCAAGTGATCGCTTCAGATCACTTGGTAGGGTTCAGCGCAAGGAAGAAGGCGTTGAAGGCGTTCAACGCCTTCTTCCTTGCGCTGAACCCTACCAAGTGATCTGAAGCGATCAAAGCTAAGTGAATTTTCATTGTTTTATTCGTTAATGTCTCACCTGATGAAGACCTAAGAGGTCGAAACTAGTTGTGTTTCGTCTTGTGACTCGTTTGTCCACGTTCTCTGGGCGGTTCGCTAACATTTATTTAAGATTTGTTGGGAACATGAAATTAAGAAAATATGTTACCGATATGAAAACTCTTCACTAGCTGCATAAGGGAACCATCGCAATCCCTTTCGAAGGCAGATATATTTGTATTGCCTGCTCCGAGGCCTTTCGTCCGCTGGGTCGGACTCATCAGGGAGACACGGCTGGTTGTGTCTGCGCTAGCCGTGTCTCCCTGATGAGTCCGACCCAGCGGACGAAAGGCCTCGGAGCAGGCAATACAAATATATCTGCCTTCAAAAGGGATTGCAATGGTTCCCTTATGCAGCTAGTGAAGAGTTTTCATATCGGTAACATATTTTCTTAATTTCATGTTCCCAGTTTCTCCATCTTCAAATCCCCCCCCCCCCCCCTCCTTAAGTCCAAATCTTTGCCAAGTCATTACTATGAAGATAGTTCAGTTGTTGGCCTGCGCTTGTTTTTTCCCCCACTATTAGATTGTTCGTCTATGTATTTGTCTGACTTTATTCAAGTTTAAAAGGCTGTGCCAGTCTTGAATAAAAGTTACTCTGTGTTAGGTTTTCTTATGGGAGCAAAAAATACCCAACTTGTTTACTGTTTATCGTTTACTGTTCCCTGCCTCATTTCATTTCCGACTTTCTAAATAGTCAGGTATATATATAAGGCAAAGAGGGTGGTGGTGATTGGTGGTGGATTTGTGGCGGAGTATGTAAGTACTGGCACATAAGATGGTTGAAATAATGGTGTTTGAAGGTTGATATGCATTGGCGTTGTTTGGTTGATTCAGGGAGCGAGTTCCATTGACAGGAACCTGAATATGTTAAACTGGATTTGAATAAGTCAATTCTAGGAACAGGGACATGAAGTTTGGGTAGAGTCCTTGAGGAATTTATTGAGAATCTGTGAACTTATGTTGAGGGTGCCTTCCCAGACACAATCTTGTGCATTATGATCCCTTTGTTGTATTGTAATCTCAGACTTAATGGGAGAACTTGAATCTTTTTATAGTCCGAGTCCAGAAGACTACTGCTTTTTAGGAGGACTAATTTGAGTGCTCGCTTGTGTAGGCTTAACAATGGTTTGAGAGTGTTAGCGCTAGCACAGTCCCATAGTGTAGATCCATAGTCTATGTATGATTGAATATGAGACTGGAAAAAGAGCTTGCGTGAATGCAGGTCGAGGAAGCGTTTGATTTTGGAGAGTTGATAAACTTTCTGTGAAACTTTTTTGCATAGTGAGGTTATGTGAGCTTGCCAACTCATATTGTTATCAATTGTTATTCCTAGCACTTTGAGGCATGTAACCTTTTCAACGTGTTCATTTCTAAGATGTACAGGAGGAAACTTAAGAGTGAGATTTTGTCTTTTTGCCTAGTTGTGATAAGCATGGATTTAGTTTTTTGAGGTTGAAGCGACATGTGATTTAGTTCAGTCCATTTGACGAGGTCATTCGCACTTTCTTGTAAAGTGTGTGCAAGAACAGTAACATCAGAATGATTTGTATGTATTGTTGTATCATCAGCAAAGAGTTCACAGGTGGATGTGATATGGAGAGGTAAATCATTGATGTAAATTGTGAACAGTAAGGGACCCAGGATAGAGCCTTGTGGGACGCCATAGGAAAGTGTTTGAAATGAAGAGAAAGTTGTATTAATTTTTACACATTGTTGCCTATTTGTGAGATATGAGTGAAAAAGCGTAAGTGATTTTGTGGATAAGCCATACAATTTTAGTTTTCTAAGTAGAAGGTTATGGTCTATCACATCGAATGCTTTTTTGAAATCAATAAATAGGACACCACAATATCTGTTGTTGTTAATGCTATTTAGCCAGTCATCAACCAGGTTGATTAGGGCTGAGTGGCATGAATGGTTGTGTCGAAACCCGGACTGTCTTGGATGAAGCAAGTGGTATGTGTTAAGGTGGTGTATTGTGTGCTTGTTTATGTGTTTTTCCAAAGGTTTGGAAATAGTGGAAATGATTGAGATTGGTCTGTAGTTTGCAGGGTCTGAGCTGTCACCTGCTTTGTAGATAGGTATGACTTTCGCTTTTTTGAAACTATCGGGAAAATGATTTTTGTCGATGCATAAATTGAAGACGTATGTTAACGTGTCTGTAATTGCTGGAGCTGATAGTTTGAGGATTTTGCCGTCTAGGCCATCCACCCCGCAGGTACCTGACTGTTTTAGGTGCGTTAGGTAGTGATAAACTTCGAAAACTGTTATTGGTGGAATGTCAAGTTCAGACTTGATGTTTTTATCTTGGCAATATTGTTTCAGTTTTTGTAGGTC
Organism: Conus canariensis; assembly: GCA_033310375.1. Classification (NCBI taxonomy): domain Eukaryota; kingdom Metazoa; phylum Mollusca; class Gastropoda; order Neogastropoda; family Conidae; genus Conus; species Conus canariensis. Next base: position 2,825 of record JAMYXO010001007.1, read on the forward strand.
GTTTGATCTGGATGAATCTGTCGTGACAATTTTATTGGCAATAGTGCAAAAGTGGGTGTTCAGTTGTTCGACAGAGATGTCTTTAATTATAGTTGATTTTGAAGAAGATTGATTGTTTGTAAGCTCGTTAATAGCTCTCCATACCAATTTTGGGTTCTGGTTTGAGGATATTAGTTCTCGATAGTATTTCGTTTTTTCTCTGCGCTTCTGTGAATTTATTGCATTTCTCAGTTTTCTAGATTCCTCTTCATAGCCATGTTGTTTAAGCATATCTCTAAGGTAACCTGCCTCCTGTAACTCTTTAGTGTACCATGCCGGTTTAGGATCATGTCGTACTCTAATCGTTTTTAGAGGGGCGTGTTTATTATAAATTTCAGTAAATGTTTTGATCCAAAATTCTACTGCAAGATCTGGATTAGTTATGTTGAAAACTGAAGAGAGATTTGAGTTAAGCAAGCCATGCAGAAAGTCTTGGTTGTTAAAGCTTGTAAAGCAACGGTAGGTCATTGTTTTGTGTCCCGTTTTGGGAATTTTTACTCCTTTTTTGGACCATGTGACACAAACTGGATAATGATCACTACAGTTTAGAACAGGGACGCAGATTTCTGTTATGTTAGTTTTATCTGAAACATAAATATGGTCGATAAGTGTCTTGGAGTTTGGTGTGACTCTCGTTGGAGATTCAATGAGCTGATGCAGATTGAATAGACTGAATGCTTGCGTCGATTGGTTTTGTACTTTCAGAAGGTCTATGTTAAAATCTCCAAGTAAAATGATTTCCTTGGATTCAAGCGAGACTGCATCCATCATCGTAATTAATTTGTCGACCCAGTTTACTCTTTCGGATGGGTTCCTGTAGCAGAATCCAACCAAAATAGAAGGGTTTCTTTTCAGCTTAACTTCTATCCAAACACATTCCACACCGTTGCTTTCTAGGTGTGGAAGTCGTTTGAAGCTAAGGGTTTCGCTGATATAGATAAGAAGACCCGTCTCTTTCGCAAGTGAAGGATCTTTCCGGATTGTGTTGTATCCTGGAATAGTTACATCATTGTCGCTAATGTGTGCAGCTAATCTGGATTCTGAGAGTCCTAAGATATGAAAAGGTTTACCATGATTCCAAATCAGTGTTGAAATATCTGATGTCTTGTTAACTGCATGTTGGATATTAAGGTGACAGATTCGGAGTCCTTCTTTGCATGGCCATGCAGATTGGTTCTTGCTCATTTCTAGTTGTGTACTGATGTGATGATAAAAGGAGATGACGATTTTGCACGTTAATTGACGTTAAGATTTGTATAATCAAGGAACACAATATAAATTACATAAAAGGGAGAGAAAACGGGGCTGGTTTACACACCGTAACAACTTTAGTAAACCAGAAGCATATGAGAAGCCGCAAAAACAAACAACAACAACAACAACAACAAAAACAAACAAACAAACAAACAAAAAAAACATCTTCACAGTATATGCCCTCAGGATCCGCGGCCAAATGATATACTTACGGATACACCTTTCTGAAATGAAAATGTACACTCCCTCACAAAGGACGCACTTCTAAAGCAGAATTAAAGTCAAGGGGGCAGAATATGAGGAGAGAAAAAGGTAACTGAAACTTAAGACAAAAAAAGCAAAGAACCAACAACTCAAAATGAAAACAAGTGGGAAAACACACACACACACACACACACACACACACACACACACACACACACCACACTAAAACACAAGTCACGTAGCCGCACTAGTAACTACGAGCTGGCAATGCACAAGATTGCCTTGCTCGCAGTAAACAGCAGTTTCTGCAGAAGTTTGCTCCTGCAGCGGCTTTGTTCAGTCTCTTTTCTGTACGGGACACAGTCTTGAAGTTTTACGAAGTATTATTTATAGTATACGTTGTTTAAGTCCACTTCAGTTATCATAGAATCAGCACTGCCGGCACAGGGTGAAAGTTACACACACACACACACACACACACACACACACACACACACACACACACACACAAATCGTGTAGGATGTGAAGAAAAACAGCACACTCATATAAAACACACACACACACACACACAAACACACACACACATACACACACGCGCGCGTGCGCGCACACACACACTCACACATACACTTAGCTCTCCACCCCCACCCCCTTCCACTACAAACACCCACTCACTCAAGCAAAAACTGCTACCATTCGTAAAAACTTAACCTGTGGCCATATAATTGTATATACTATTAAAACATTTATGCTCGCTCGCACATACGCAAACGGGAACCTGCAATCAGAAGTGTGGGGGAAGCATGGAGTGCTGGGGAGGTACGAAGAATGGCCAATACCACGGATGATGTGAAGGAGACAGGGTCGGAGGAAGGTAACTGAAGGGTGGAGGAGTAGGCAGGGGCGGGGGAGGGACAGATCTGTTGAACCATGGGGGGGGGGGGGGGAAGCACACTCGCGCGGCGCACATAGCGGACGGTCACTTTGGTTGGCTGGGAGACGGGTGACTGGACCCGTGCTGTTGTCACTGCCCGTACACACATCTGGCCGGCGGGGTCTTGGAGGGGCTTGCTGGAGGGGGGAGGGTGCAATATGGACAGATGCTGTGTCAATAGTTTTGGTGTTATTTGGGGCAGCAGAGCGAGAGGCTGGCTGAACATTCTTGTGGTCACTCTGTGTACGCACAAGCGAGCTGGATAGTCTTAAAGGGGCTTCCTGGAGGGGGGAGGGGGGAGACGAATGAGAAGTGCGTAAACGGGACGGAAGGTTTGGGAATTCTGAGAGGGTGAATGGGGAAGGGAGGAGAGGGGATCTGGGACGTCGTGTGCTGTTGGTAACACGAGACGTGTGGCGTGTAGGGGTGGGTAGGAGGGCCTGTCGTCTAGGGGGGAAGAGGCTTTGTGTTACACGTTCCACTCCCTTCCTGCTGGGTTGTGTTGAGTTGTAGTACAACGCCAGTCTCGGGGCACCGCGTTGAGTGGTGAAGGTGGCACAATGGCTGATGAATTTAATCCCCATTGCTGAACAGGCCTCCTGAAGGTGGTCGTTGCTGGGGCGGATGATGGTGTTCAGAGGTTGCCGCCCTCTCGCCGGGATAATTGCAGAGGCCTGAAGTTGGGCTTTGGGGAAGACTCGGTGGCACTGCACAATGAGCTCTCGCCACTGCTGCGTTGATATTGCACCAGTTGGCTGTGATGCTAAGAGCTCGCTGCAGTCACCAGCCCCCACATGGAAGGTAGCCTGCATCACCGTGTGGGTGGGTGTCTGCTTTGCAAGCCACTGAGTCAGGCTGGGGACCGTCAGATTGTCGGCACATTCCAACTGAGCGCTGGCCCTAGGGATATCAATACCTCTTAGGGTGCAGTCACTCAGCAGTATTGTAGAGGTCTGTCTATCAAAGGAAACCTTATGAAGAGGGTGGGGAGGGACACATTGGGGAGATAATTTTTCAGGGAGAGGTGTTTTCTCACAAACGGGAAGTGGTTGGATATGTGAGTTAGAGGATTTCTCACATTGTGGGGATGGGTTGCCCTGTACTTTGTCACTGTGAGTTGTGTTAGTAGGGCTGAAGGGGAGTGGTGCATCCTGTGTGCAGTGTGCAGTGAGAGAAGGGGGGGTGTTTTGTGTCTGGGGAGGATGGAGAGGTTGCTTTTGTTGGGTGGCGGAGGAGTTTGAATGTGATTTACATTTAGATTTTTTATTGGTTGTTATGGTTTTGCGAGAGGATGATTTGTCATTGTCAGATGAAGACATGTGACTAAGTTGTGTAGATAGAGCGTCGAGTTCTATTTTGAAGGTCTGTCTGGTTTCCTGTAGTGTTGATCTGAGGGCAGAGATTTCGTCACGCAGGGACTGAGTGATCCTAAGGAATTCTTCCTTAGGCACACAGTCGTCATGACTACAGCTACAATCTGTGGGACTGTTGTCAGTGTTGGTGTCAGTCCCTTTCACTGAGCTGTCACAATCGTCTGTGTCGTTTGACGTTGTCACAGTGGTTTTGTTGTCAGTTGTCACACAGGTTTTGCTCAATGGGCCATTAGCCTCTAGTGACTTGTCTGAGTCAGTTGCTGGGTGCTTGTCGTCTTCCCTAGTGTCAGTCTCTGGTGTTGACGTGCTGTCTTCAGAATGATTGTCAGTGTTATCTGCTAGGGTTACACCGTTTGTCGTGCTAGTGAAAGGGATTCTAATGTTTGTAATGTCTACTGCTGGTGTAATGTCATGAAAGGGAAAAGGGATAGAGCTGATGTCGTTTTCTGTCCCAAGGATGGATGGTGATCTAGGGCGAATCACTGAACGGTCATGGGGGGAAGGTAGACAAAGGGTGGTCGTGGTGTGTGGGATGGACAAGGGGTACACAACACAGGCGTTGGAAGAATTGCAGGGCGTGGAGACGGTGGAGAACAATCTTGCTACTTCCGAAGGGGGCGGCTCACATTTCAGCTCTACTGGGTGCTGTGTAGGCGTGTCTGCCTGAGCGGTGAGAGCTGCACAGCGCTTCTGCCGGTGTTCGCTACACACTGTAGCGACAGGGAGTGCTGCAGAGACTGATCGGTCGTGTGTTGATGCTGGCGCCGCGGTCAGCGTGTGTACAATGGCACGCAGTATTCTGAACTCCTCATTGACCCAGTCTTGGCAGGCCCGGCCCTGAACTAGGATTTTGTTGGTTGTGTAATAAATGTGGATCTTGAGAAGTTTTTTGTTTGGGTGTGATCCGAGTCGTAATTCAAGTGTTGACTGGAAAAGGTCTGGTGGTAGTCTAGTGCAGTTTGTGGGTAAACTAATGTTGTGAATTTTGTGGTCTGATGCGTAGTCAGTCCATGAGCTGTTGATGCCGGTTGGTTTGTAAGCACCAACGTATCTATGAAACAATGTGTATCTCCATTGTGGCATTGAGTGTGAAAGTGTATCAAATGTTTTCTGTATGGGGTCCATAGTGTGAGTGATACGCTCGAGAAAATGTTCCCCGAGCGTCGCTCCTTTGTCCTGGGTCATGGATCGCGTGATAGGACCCATGACTGCAACTGTACCCAGTTGCGCGGCAGTTGGCTGAAGGGAAAACTAGGGCATGATGGCGGCTTGCTTCACGTCACGCTACATGTTGGTACCAATACACAATCCACGTGAATCGTTGAATGCACGCACAATCACATCACACACTGACTTGAAGAAGTTAGAAATGCAAGTATACTGTCAACATACCGTCATATTTACCTTGTTTTGCCACATTAACTTTCAATAACTTTGTTGTAAACCATTGGATCTGCAAAACACGTCCACACTCGACGGAAACCGGAAACAGAGAGAGCGAGAGAACGAACGGATTATTGAGAGAGAGAGAAGAGAGAGAGAGAGAGAGAGAGAGAGAGAGAGAGAGAGAGAGAGAGAATCTTTTAGTAACGTGTTCTTTCTGTTTTTGACACCTGCACTTTCAACGATTTGCTCTGTAAGTATGTGTTATCTATATACCTGATACTAGCACGCACATACATGCATACACACAAACATACATATACACAGACTCACAGAGAGAAACACACACACACACACACACACACACACACACACACACACACACACCCCACACACAGACGGACACACACACACACACACACACACACAACACACACACACACACACACACACGCACGCACGCACGCACGCACGCACGCGCAAATACACGCAGAGGACTCACACCCAATTAAATGCACGCGCAGATGGAGACGAAAATCCGTGTAAAACACACACACACACACACACCACACGCACGCACGCACGCACGCAACGCACGCACGCACGCACGCACGCACGCGCGCACGCACACCACACACACACACACACACACACACACACACACACACACACACACACACACAAAAAGGCAGCTCGTGTATTCTTGTGCCTTTGCACGCAATGTCACTTTCTATGAACAGAAGTTAAAGAACCAAGCACACGCAGAGATTCAAACAGACACCCATACCTATGCACACACACCCACTAATCAGCTCCGCCTTTCAACACACACACACACACACACACACACACCACACACACACACACACACACACACACACACACACACACACACACACACACGAGGTGAATAAACAGTCAAGGAACGAAAATCATAGAGTCAAACCGACCCAAACAATTAATAAACACAGTATCTGTGTTTTTGAAACATTTCGTATTTTGGGCAACCATTGCAGTCGTCTGACTGTTGTGTCTGGTTGTTCTGCCATTGCAGCTGACTGTTGTCTCTGGTTGTTCTGCCATTGCAGTTGTCGGACTGCTGTCCCTGGTTGTTCTGCCATTGCAGCTGTCTGACTGTTGTCTCTGGTTGTTCTGCCATTGCATGTGTCTGACTGCTGTTCTGGTTGTTCTGCATTGCAGTTGTCGGACTGCTGTCCTGTTGTTCTGCCATTGCAGCTGTCTGACTGTTGTCTCTGGTTGTTCTGCCATTGCAGCTGTCTGACTGCTGTCCCTGGTTGTTCTGCCATTGCAGCTGTCTGACTGTTGTCTCTGGTTGTTCTGCCATTGCAGCTGTCTGACTGCTGTCCCTGGTTGTTCTGCCATTGCAGCTGTCTGACTGTTGTCTCTGGTTGTTCTGCCATTGCAGCTGTCTGACTGCTGTCTCTGGTTGTTCTGCCATTGCAGCTGTCTGACTGTTGTCTCTGGTTGTTCTGCCATCGCAGCTGTCTGACTGTTGTCTCTGGTTGTTCTGCCATTTGCAGGCACTGCCAGGGCTCAGCTGGAGAACTACAGTGCCGGCTGCAAGGCCAAGTCCGCTCTGTTCATGTGTCAGGTTAGTCTGCCCCCCGTACAGAGCACCAACCCCTTCACATCGTCTGTGATGCCATTCCTCCATCCACGTTAAACATTGTGTGTGTGTGTGTGTGTGTGTGTGTGGTGTGTGGTGCGGTGCGTGCGTGCGTGTCGTGTGGTGTGTGTGTGTGTGTGTGTACGCGCGCGCGCGCGTGTATGTGTGTGTGTGTGTGTGTGTGCGCGCGCGCGCGCGTGTGTGTGGATGGGGGTGCTTGTGGTAGGCTTGCGTAAAACATGTGTTTACATTAATGTGGTATATTTTGTACCATGTTCCTTGATATTGCTTTTGTGTAAAGTAATTTCCTGTCTTGTTTTTAGCTTGTCACATCTTATCGTGTGCCTTCGCTTAGAGCCCGAAGTTTTAGAGAATAGGCGCTATATAAATTAACTTTATTATCATCATCATGATGTAATTTTCCCACGGCTTTTGCACTAGACTGCTTGCTCGCCAGACGTACAGAAGAGGGATGTGTCTGAGATGATGCAGGATCAATCAGCACAGTGACGTAAATGAAGTGAATTTTGACTCACAAAACTTTGCTTTGAATATATAAAAAAACAACAACAACAAAAAAACGATAAAATAGAAACCACTACTCGACATATCAAACAAGGCCTAGTTTGGCCTCTGTCTGCTAGGGCTTACATCTGGTTACATCATCCAGTCTTTTGAGGCTGCAGGGCATTCACCATCTATAGACCTCCAGTTGCAGTGCCAATACACTCTTTGCTGCAGTGTTGTGACATCATCCAGTCTGTTGAGCCTGCAGGGCATTCACCATCTATAGACCTCCAGTTGCAGTGCCAGTACCCTCTTTGCAGCAGTGTTGTGACATCATCCAGTCTGTTGAGCCTGCAGGGCATTCACCATCTATAGACCTCCAGTTGCAGTGCCAGTACCCTCTTTGCTGCAGTGTTGTGACATCATCCAGTCTGTTGAGCCTGCAGGCATTCACCATCTATAGACCTCCAGTTGCAGTGCCAATACACTCTTTGCTGCAGTGTTGTGACATCATCCAGTCTGTTGAGCCTGCAGGGCATTCACCATCTATAGACCTCCAGTTGCAGTGCCAATACACTCTTTGCTGCAGTGTTGTGACATCATCCAGTCTGTTGAGCCTGCAGGGCATTCACCATCTATAGACCTCCAGTTGCAGTGCCAATACACTCTTTGCTGCAGTGTTGTGACATCATCCAGTCTGCTGAGCCTGCAGGGCATTCACCATCTATAGACCTCCAGTTGCAGTGCCAATACACTCTTTGCTGCAGTGTTGTGACATCATCCAGTCTGTTGAGCCTGCAGGGCATTCACCATCTATAGACCTCCAGTTGCAGTGCCAATACACTCTTTGCTGCAGTGTTGTGACATCATCCAGTCTGTTGAGCCTGCAGGGCATTCACCATCTATAGACCTCCAGTTGCAGTGCCAATACACTCTTTGCTGCAGTGTTGTGACATCATCCAGTCTGTTGAGCCTGCAGGGCATTCACTATCTATAGACCTCCAGTTGCAGTGCCAATACACTCTTTGCTGCAGTGTTGTGACATCATCCAGTCTGTTGAGCCTGCAGGGCATTCACTATCTATAGACCTCCAGTTGCAGTGCCAATACACTCTTTGCTGCAGTGTTTGAACATCATCCAGTCTGTTGAGCCTGCAGGGCATTCACTATCTATAGACCTCCAGTTGCAGTGCCAATACACTCTTTGCTGCAGTGTTGTGACATCATCCAGTGTTTTGAGGCTGCAGGGCATTCCCTGTCTGTAGACCTCCAGTTGCAGGGCCAATACACTCTTTGCAGCAGTGTTGCTGGATTTAGAGGTAAAGGGAGCGTTTTCTGACTGGGTGACGTCACCGAGGTGGTGGGCCTGCTTGACTAGCCGGCTGTGAGCCAGAACCTGTGTTGGCGTGGACCACCAGCTACATGTGTAGCCCAGGGATCAGGGACAGGCACCCAGAACGTGTGTGGAATCAACGGAACCTGGTACCCTGATGCCGGGTTGAAAGTGCCCTGACGCTTAGGCCTACACTTTGAACTTTCAGGAAAGTGTAAGGTCTAGGCCAGCATAACGAGAAACGAGAATTTGGCGTAAATGCAGCAAGTATAATTTGACCTTCTCCGCTTGAATTCATAACACACCGATGTACTTGGTTGGTAGACAGTAGGGGTAGGCAGTAAGACCGCGTTAATCTATTAAAGGGAAGTAATTTTTCAACTCGGTCAGCAACTTTCCTACTCGGTCACATAATCCGGTGGTTCAATCCACCACAGTGAGACAAGCAAAGGCATCAACTAGATTCAAGCACGTTAGAGCAGTTATGCAAGCAAATGCATCCATGGATCATGACAAAAATCGCCAAAGATTGGAACCAGGTAATAAACTCTTCCAGATCTATCCCAACCTTCGAAAGTTTGCACTGTCTTGTAGTTCGCTGTTTACTTTTTTTTTCCCCTGAGTTCAGCGGGCTAATTTGTGCCTGTGACTGTTTCTTCCTCCAGGGAGCTGAGGGGTGCCTGTATATGTTCCACAAGATTGTTCTGACACCACAGAAGATGAAGAGAGTTCAGTACTAGCAGATCAAAGAGTATGTTGTTGATGATAGATGCTAAGTTATCACAGTGATATTTTGTATTCACATGTTCGTTCATCTTTCAACATTCTTGTGGCCGTCTGTCCAACCGACCATTGCCTGTCCATCAGCCTGTTTGTCACTGTCTGATTGTCTGCCTGTCTGTCTGTCACTCACTCACTCACTCACTTACTTACTCACTCAATCAATCAATCATTCATTTCATAAATCAGTCACTCTCTCTCTCCCCCTTTCTGTCTGTCTTTACTATCTATCGACTAGGAAGATACCTACCGACATACTATGTGTCTAATCATGTATGTACGTTTGCATGTGTTAAATATATATATATAATATATATATATATGCACGTGTCTATTGACCTGTCTGTTTGTCCGTCCATCCGCATCCCTCCCTCTATATACTATCCATCCATCCATCCGTCCGTCCGTCTGTCTGTTTATCTGTCCATCTATCTATGTTTCTGTCTGTCTGTCTGTGTCAACCCTGAGATGACCGCCTGTGGTGACCTGGGCTATAAACAGAAATCTAGCCTTGAGTCTCCAGTGTCTCACTGTACGTTGCCGTCCATGGATGCATCTTTGAAGACATTTCCCAGTAACACTACAGCTGTCACTGAATTACAGTCTTATGACAGAAAAAAAACACACACACACACATGCACGCACGTTTGCACGCACCCACCCCATCCCCACACACACACATGCACACGCACGCACGCACGCACGCACGCAGCGCACACACACACACACACACACACACACACACACACACACACACACACACACACTTCGATCTTTGATGAAATACCCCCACCTCTCCCCACACGAGTATAAATGAAATTTTGATCTTTTATATTTATGATATTTTCCAATTACACTACATGTTTCACTGAATCTCAGGCTTGTGACAGCACACCACACACACACACACACACAACACACACACACACACACACACAAAACACACACACACACGTGTGTGTATATTTCATCTTAGCCAAAGTACTCAACAGACAGATGGATGGTTGGGGGTGGTGTGGCAGGTTCTGGAAGGGTCTGGGGCAGCTGATGAGCATGGTGGACCCGAGGACACGGCCGTTCATCTGATTGGGGGTCAACTGGACAACGCTCAGGGAAAGGCGGTACGTGTGTGTGTGTGTGTGTGTGTGTGTGTGTGTGTGTGTGTGTGTGTGTGTGAGTAGTGTGTTGTGTGGTTTTGTGTGTGTGTGTGTGTGTGTGTGTGTGTGTGTGTGTGCCTGTGTGTGCCTGTTGTTGTAGTCTGTGTGTGCGCATGTGTGAGCGCGCGCTTTTGTGTGTGTGTGTGTGTGTTGTGTGTGTGAGAGAGAGAGAGAGAGAGAGAGAGAGAGAGAGAGAGAGAGAATGAACGAATAAAGGAATGAATGAATGAACGAATGAATTAATTAATTAATCAATTAATATTGGTTTATTGTGGTAAGCTTTACAAAACCCATTTACAAGGTTGGGAGTGGAGACTGTACATACACACACACACAAAAAAGAAATAAATATCACCAATACATTCCAAAAAACTAGCCTATATCGCGATTGGATTCCAGATCAGGGAATCGTATAGACCAGTAAACACAATGAGAACACATGCAACTGTCAATGGAATTTTCCCGATGTTTATCAGCAGTTACAACAGTGCAATAGTCACGACGGATTGTCAGGATTTCGGTTCTCCACCTCTTTGCTGCATGTCGTGCTGACTCTCACCGTTCCCTTCAGTTCCGACAGGCGATCGTTCACGTTCCTTGCCGCTTATTTCCAAGTACATCACTACGTCTGTGAATGTAGTGTTTTCTGCATGGGGTGTCTGCTGTGTTTGAACACTCGTGGTACCTGCAGAATCACTTCTACTGTCTGTGTCGCACAGATTTGCTGCTGAAACAAATGTTTTAAATTCTAGTTGGGTAGGGTTAGTTATAGACAATCATATTAACACACTGCAGCAGAGTTATCAACATCATCTTCACCAACACACCGCTTGTCAACATCAGTGTCAGATGCAAGTCTAAGTTGGGAAGGACTGTCACTGACTCACTGTCTGTGTCGCACAGTGCCATGTCGATGTGCTGTGTTCCCTCGCGGGGACAGCCAGCTCGGTGCAGGCAAAGGTACAGGGGAAGCGGGTTGTGTGAATGCTGACACGTGTCAGTACAGGAGACTCCATTGTTGCTGTCACTTCTGTCGCCATTGTATAGTACACCGGGAGGGGTCGGTCGGAACAAACCGAACGAGGAAGATACAGGTTCACTTGCCTTTTGCTTCCGGTGTTCCTCCGCCATTTTCTTGTCCCTTTTGTCCTGTGACGGACATCGTCTCCTAAACACCGCGCTGTGACATAGGAGTCGTCCTGATATGGCCCCTTGCGGTCGGCGGGACTATAAGCAACATTATCTTACCTTACCGCACTGTGACATAGGAGTCGCTTAACGGGAGAATGGACGGACATTATTGTCAGGCTAGGAATCACCACAGTCTGATGATCCCTGCCTTCAACTTTAAAGGACGACAAAGTCATATCGCGCAGCCCGGCGTTCAGCATATTTCTGCTTTCGAGGGGAGACCTTCATTTCACACGCTATCTTATAAAACGAGGAAAAATGTTATTGGAGCTGTGAAAAGTGCGTCTTGCTGGCAACTAGACCAGAAAAAGTCACAAGAGAGAGAGAGAGAGAGAGAGAGAGAGAGAGAGAGAGAGAGGCAATGACTACTTATGAACTATAACTCTGACCTTGAGTTCTCCTATTCCTAGTGCAGTCTGGACTACTCGTGAAATATGCTAGCATCTCAAAGTACAATTTGTTGCCCTGCAGCGTAGAGTCCTGTTCTAACACTACCATGTACATTCTTGGTTTACTGTCATCATTCCTACTGTCATGATAAGGAGAAGCTTGCTGCCGGTTCCTCCAGAGAGATTCCCACGTCCGTCATTGTTCTGATGCAGGTGATCCAGTTATGTTGCTTGTGTAGCTGAATTAAAAGTTTCCGCATGTTCGTATTCTTCGTCAATGCACTTAGAATGTTTTCCCCTGATTGAACGCTCTTCATTGTATGGTACATCAGAGTGCAAATTTCCCGCAAAAAAATATTGCATCCATTCACCTTTTCAGCGATCTCGGGTAAAACAACGCAGCTGAATTAAAAGTTTCAGCATGTTTATCTTCTTCATCAATGCACTTAGAATTCCTCCTCTGATTCAACGTGCTTGATTGTGTAGTGCACCAGAGAGGAACTTTTCCTGCAGGAACAATTTTCCTTTTTCAGCCATCTCCGTTAAAAAATGAATGTATCTCTTGAACCTGTCAATAAACACATGGATACCTTCACTGCCGTGGCACTCGGAGTAGCTGAAGTACGTTGAAGTGAGTGGACAGTCTTTGAGATCGTCACGATTATCAAAAAGATAATTTAACTTTTTCGCAACAGCCGCGAGAATGATCGCGGCGCCCGACTTACCACTCGGCGACGTGGGGCGAAAATGCTCCCGGCAAGCGATCGGACACTCGGGAAGCATCGCGAGAATGATAGCGACGGTCTTCTAAAAATAAGTATGACCGAATGTACGGAAGATATTTTAACCAGTGGTGTCAGCATACAGATACAGTCCTTCCTACGTCATACCATACCATTTAGCAAGCTGCTAACAGTCGATTTCATTGGTTAATTTGAAGAGATAGCAACCAACCCGTTGCATCTCCAAGCACTGAATCACATGTTGGAAGTACGTCATTTTCGACTCAATCAAACAACAACAAAATGCTTATTTTGACTTTTAAAACATTTAAGAAGATGAAAGTTAGCTCTATTTCAATGTACACAAATAAAGTCACTGTCGGATTTAGACTTTTAAGGAAAATTAAAGATGGTCAGAATCAGGTGTCCTGAGGGAATGTCAGTGCAGTGACTGCAGTGTTCACTGGGCACATAGAGCATAACGAGGGTCCGTGTCGATAGTCTTAATCTTGATTCATGCGTTGCACAGTCCAACCTGATTTCAATCCATGCATGACATACCAGTTCTGACGGCTTCGGCTTATGCTCTGCTACGGCGTTCTTCGTTGTCACCTTCGGTTTGGGTATGGCCATGTCCACCCTGAGATGGCCGCTTAGGTGTGGCCCAGTTTGCCTGCCTCGACCAGCTGTCACACCTGACAGGTAGACAAAGTGAAGAGCAGCACGCAGCAGTCCCTTTAGCTCCTGACATTCCATTCAGGCCATGTTTCTCATCCACAGCCAAGTGAGGGTAAGCTGTCGGCAGTGTGCTGTCAGCAGCCTGCAACGCCTATTGTTAAAAGCAATCAAGGAAATGTACACACGTTTAAAGTGTACGCTTTGGTTTTGTTTTACAAAGATTTGAAATGAAGATAGAATAAGCTTTACACACAGATCAAGCGTGACTGTTTTCTTCTTTGGTGTTTGCACAGTCATACAGAACATGGCTGACATGTTGTCAAAGAAGCAGAGAAAAAAAAAACCTGTGGGAAGGGAAAGTTGTGTCATCTTTCAAGTCAAGGTTTGGGGCTTTTCACATTGGGGCACAACCAATGTTAGGTGGGTACTCAAGGCCTCACTGGCTGCGATGGGCTATAATGTGTAGGTCAGACATCTGCAAAGTCGTAGCCACAAGACCCTCTTCTTAAATTCTCTCATCGTAGTCATTAATTTGTTTATCCATCAGCTTTAAATCATGCGCAGTGTTGTCTTAAAACTTAGCGGATAGGGTGTAGCGAATATGGACTTGTCCGCATGCAGTCACTGCTCCTTAATGAAACTGAAACTGAAACTGACTGGGCAGATCTTTCACGATTTGAACCGACAGGCATGTCAATTACAAGGCAGGATCACAGTAAGAATGCATTTTGAAAACAATAGTTTCGATATTCATCAACATATCTATTTTTTAAACACGAAACAAGTGCGTGGAGATGTGCAACGTTAGAATGAAGTTCACACTAAATTTTGTGTTGTGGGGATAATCATGTGTGTCTGACTGCATTGACTACAACAAAGGATGCAGATCTCAGCGGTGCTTTGTTTCCAGCTGGTGTACGAAATCCAGGAGGCGATGTTACCCAACCAGGTGACGGTCAGCTGGCTGCAGGAGGACACAGCGGAGGGACGGGACGCAGTGGAGCAGTACTTTGAATTCCGCAAGTTCATCCTGTGGCGAGCCAAGCATGACAGCTCCAACATGCTTGACTACACGGACATCACACGATCATGGTCCTCACTCGCTGACGAGGCGGAAGACATGGATATTTGGTCTTAGATGTGTAGGGGTGCATTGAGATCGTGGGATTTGCGAAGGTACTGGAGTCCCCTCTGGCAAAACAAAGAGAGAAGAAAATCGACTGTGCAACATCTTGAATGAGGAAGCACCCATTTAGTCATTTGCTATGCAAGGTTGGTCAATAATGAGGAAGCACCCCTGTAGTCATTTGCTATGCAAGGTTGGTCTGTAATCGACGGTGACACCTTCCACAAGTCTGTTGCAAAATGTGTTTGCTAGTGTTGAAATGTAAAGAAATCATGTGGAGTGTTTGCCTTCAAAAGCTCTGTACCTGTGGTCCTACTATTTTGTTTTCGTCTGGTCGTGAATCAGAGAGTGTGCACAATTTCAGGTTCATGAGAATTGTTTGCAGAATTAGTGTGGACAATTTCGGTTTCATGTAAATGGTTTACAGGATGCAGTGTATGCAATATCAGCTTTTGATAAATGATTTAGGGATCACAATTTCATAGTTACTTGAGAGATTTATTAGATATAGTACTTAGATAATTACATTTACGAGAAATCCATAACGTTGTACAGTGAAGATACTGTCAGTAAACGCTGCACAGACGGCAGTGGATTGTGTACAGACTACAGTGTATTGTGTACAGTCTGCAGTGGATTGTGTACAGACTGCAGTGGATGTGTACAGTCTCGCAGTGGATTGTGTACAGTCTGCAGTGGATTGTGTACAGTCTGCAGTGGATTGTGTACAGTCTGCAGTGGATGTGTACAGTCTGCAGTGGATTGTGTACAGTCTGCAGTGGATGTGTACAGATTGCAGTGACACAATGCTTTTTCATGAAAATGTACAGAGTTGAGCCTGTATGATAAGTTTTTTGGAGACATTTTACAAACTACAGTGGTTAGAACATCGGCTGTAAGTGAGTACTATCTAGTATTATCTGGAGTACAACTGGCAAAGTAATGTTTTTAAATAAATGTCATATAAGTACCAGAGCCGATACAATGTTAGCTTAGGTAAACAATCAGCTATGTGATAAGTTGTAGCAAGGAAAGCAGATTTTAAATGAAGGCCGTGCAGTTACAAAGGATCGAGTAAGTTTCTTTAACATGTGAAAATTCAACAGAGTGCAACGAATACGTTTAAATGAATGTTTTAGAGTAAAAATTGCAAGAGATCTTTTTACAAGGAGGAATGGGGAAACTATAGGTTTGAAAGGAATGTTTTACAGATTGAAGTAGGTCCATTATCAGAGTAAAGTAAATATCTCTAGATTCTCGGGATGTTTGTGAAATGTAAATGTAACCTTTAATGTTTTAACATTTTGCAGATTACAGTAAGTGCAACATGAACACACACACACACACACACACACTCTCTCTCTCTCTCTCTCTCTCTCTCTCTCTCTCTCGTACACAAACACACACACACACACACACACACACACACACACACACACACACACACACCACCACGCACGCACGCACGCACACACACACACACACACACACCACCCCCACACACACCACAACACCACACACACCCAACCTACCACACACGCACGCACGCACGCACAGCACGCACACACACGCACGCACGCACACACACACACACCACACACACACACACACACACACACAACACATTCACACTCAGTCAGCAAGCAAACTATAGTAATTAAATTTTCAAATTAATGAATGGGGAGAAACTTAACAGTCCTGAAATATTACAGCTATGTTACACTGAACTGTTCTCTTGTTAACGTCACTTTGAACGTGTGTTTCTGAACAACAATTCATATGGCATCCAGTTTTTGTAGTATTCATGTATTCTGAAAACACTTTGGCTTTGTGTTGTTCTGCTTCATATCTTGAAGAAAGTATGATTTGAAATTTACGTTTGTAAAAACCTATCTTACCAAAGAATATCAACAAATCTAACATATGGCCGTAAGCATATTGTTTTCAGTAGCAAATAACATGTAGTTTGGTCTATTTTTTATAACTGTGCATGTTATACATTTTGTTTTTGAGAACTCTTCAATAAATCTCAATCTTTAGAAAACAAATGATTTGGTTTGCTGCATATGTCCGGAGCACACATTGAAGACTACTCTTAAATATTCCTACCGATATCAAAGAAGTGATTATCTGCAATATTCATTTCTTTCGGTCCAGCAGTTTTCCTGAGACTGCTGTGGAGAATATGCGTCTGTAAGCATGATGATCTGATATGTTGTAATTTATGCTGTTTACTGAATATTTGTTTTAACAGAATTTCTCTTCCTGGTTTGTCCCACTTTAGGCAGAAGCTGAAGGGTTGTTGTCAATGGTTACGATATCACAATGTAGCTTAGTACCCAAAGACATGTGTTAAATTATCTGATAACTCCAGTTTTGCTCACATTTCCCAATGGATAATTTAGGACTGTTGAGAGCCAGAAAACATGTCTTCTTCTGAATATATTACATGCTAGGATTGACCCGATGTCAAGAAAATATGAAATGCAATAAACTCCCCCATTCGTTCCAATTTTCATACTTGATCGTGCTATCTACAACTTCAAAATCCCTGCTCTGGCATGATTGAAACTTTTCCTTCCTCAAATTGCTGCAGAGCACATACAGCGAATGTTCCCATTTTTTCCCCAAAGGAATGTATTAAACTCAGCTTGAAAGTTATCCATATCCGAGCCGTTTTTTCCGTTTTTTCATCTGTCTCTTGCGTTGGTCTCTCCTTCTATGCTTATACACCCTTCTTACGAATCTGTCTGTTTCTGCGATGATGTTGAATGTTCATTAATGACATCGTTACATCGCATGTATCTTAAGGTCATAAAAAAAACATTTATTTCTGTTTTTATTTCTCCGTTCGGATAAACTAGGATTCTCATACTTTTGTTTACGAAGTGCCTTTCTCCAAATTACAAAAGTTTGTTGTTACCTTTTCTCCTTCTTCTATCCTTTTCACTTTAGATCTTATCAATTTCTCTCCTTATATTTTTCTTTTTCCCTTTGAAACTAGCTGATAAATCCTTTTCTTCGCCAGCTTTATTTGTTATGTTTTATATTCTTTGTTCCTCGTGCTTTGTCATTTTAAGAAAAGCCATCTTTATATCCGTTGTTTTTTCTTTTTCTTCATAGTGACATTGACAGTCTCCTTACTTGTAAAAAATCTATGTAAATAATTTATGAGAAACGACTAAATCAATATGAAAATAGCATGATTAATTGTAACAGTTTCATGATGTTTAGTTGAGTATTCACATATCACCTTTTTTCTTTTCTTTCTTTCTGTACGTTTTCCTCTGTGTTTGATAACTGTACAATCTTCATTTTCACTCACTGTTTTTGGTACAAGTGAGTGATGCTTTGAACAATTGTATAGTTCTGTGTCATATTACCATATATGATCACAAGCATCGAATGGTGTTTTTTGTTTGTTTGTTTGTTTGTTTTGTTTTGTTTCTTTTCTGGGATTTCCTTGTATCCTGTCCGGATTTGGAGTAAAAGTTTGACTATCATTGTTCATAATTTTCACCTTTTCAATGTTTCTGTTTGTTTCCGCCTTTCTTCTTTCTGTCTTTCTTTCCTGTCTTCTTTCTGTCTTGCTTCCTTCATCCGTTGGTCTGTTCTTGTCTTTGCATGTTCTTGTTCGCGGTCACTTGTTTCCTTCTTTCTCCTAAAACTCACCAAGATCACTTTCGTGAGTGTTTTTTTTTTTTATTTCAGCTCTGGTCCATGTGTTTTAGCTACTTTATGACCTGGGACAAAGTAACATATATCTCAATCACTTCTACCATACTAAACAAGATAATTTGTACCGCAACTCCATCTACTACAATAGATACAAGGTACATGTTACCTCAACTACTTGTGCCTTTTCAGACGGAGGCAGTATGTACCTTCACTATTTGCCCCTCATTAGACAAGGTAGCATGCACCTTGAACACTTCTATCACATTCAGTACATGTACCTTGTACCTCAGCTGCTTCTACCACCACAGATGTTGCTACCATGTACCTCATCTACTTCTGCCTCTTCAGACACAGGCAAAATGTCCTCAACAATACCGCATGAGACGCAGGTACCCTGTACCTAAAACACTTTGCCATACTGAGAAGATGCGATAACTTGAACGTCAACTGCTTTTACAACACCAGATGGAACAATATATACCTACAAATACTTTGCTCCATTACATAAGATAACATGAACCTCATGTTCTTTTACCGCATCAGATGCAATGACATAATACCTAAATAATGTTTACCATATTAGGCGCGGGTAACACGAGCATCAATGACTCCATCCATATTAGATGCGATAACATGTACGTAAACTACTTTGACCACATTAAATACAATAACATGTATCTACACTGCTTTTACCACATTAGATGCCATTACTTGTACGTCAACTATTTTTTTGTTACATTATTAAACACAGGTATTACGTACCACAACAGTGATTTGTTGTTGTTGTTCGTCCTTCGATTTCGAAGATGGCCATGACTTCAATCTCAGATGAAAGATCGCTGAGTGTGGGTCCGCAGGTGGCTGGTGAGGCCGATCTGGGCCCGGAAGGAACGCCCACATGTGGGACACATGTGGGTGGGTGCTACAGTGGAGGTGGAGGTAGCTCTGGCCTTGCGCGCGGCTCGCTTTCTCTCAGCGTCTGCTGTGCGTCTCTTCTCTGATGTACATGCACCCTTTGTCATGCTGCTTCGCCAGACTGGGCGGTCCAGGGCAAGCGACTCCCAGGTGTTGAGGTTGATGTTCAGGCCTTTGAGGGACACTTTAAGGCAGTCCTTGAAACGTTTCTTCTGCCCCTCAACTTTGCGCTTGCCCTGACTCAGTTCTCCGTACAGCAGTTGTTTCGGCAGTCGACTATCTGGCATTCTGATGATGTCGCCAGCCCATCTGGCTCGGGATTTCTGAAGGAGAGTGTAGATGCTGGGGATGCTGGCCCTTTCCAAGACCTCAGTGTCTGGGACTTT
>JAMYXO010001007.1:27500-34566 GCA_033310375.1 Conus canariensis
GTATAAAGATGTGAAACTGGCATGGGTAGTTCTATTCACCGGAGAAAGCGGCTGTGCTGTGCTTCCAAGCAAGAGTGGTAAGTTTGGGACACCAGGGCCAACGTGAATATACCGCTTGGTGTCGGATGACGCCTGTGTTGGAACAGATTGACAACGACCCCAGTGGGTAAGTTATTATTTGTGTGGTGTGTGTGTGTGTGTGTGTGTGTGTGTGTGTGTGTGTGTGTGTGTGTGTGTGTGTGTGTGTGTGTGTGTGTTGTGCCAGCGTGTGTGTGTGTGTGAGTGCGTGCTTGCGTGCGTGAGTGCGCGCGCGCGCGTGCGCACGCGTGTGTGTGTGTGTTATGTTTGAGCCGGCGCGCGCGCGCGTATGGTTGTGTGCATGTGTTTTCTTTCTTGGGGAGCCGGAATAGCTCAGTTGGTAGAGCGCCGGACTCGTAATCTTGGTGATCCTGGGGTTGCGGGTTCGAACCTCCGCCGGGGCGTTTCGGTACAGGGGGATTTTTCCCTCGGAGTTAACATTGGTTCTGACTCCATTTCCCATACAGTCCGAATGAGACTATGAACCGAGGTTCCGTGTGTGAACGCACGCATAACATCTTGCACACACGTAAAATCCCATCACCAACTTTCGGAAGAGTGGCCAGTTTGGCCGTTGGTATGGATGACACGTTACACATAGCATGCACCCTGCGTGAGAAATGGAAAGAATGAAGGAAGTAAGGAAAATGAGTGATCGATATTGACGATATTGACTGGATGACACGGGAAACGACTGAATGAAGCGCCAGCTGGCAGCTCTTCAGTCGGCACTACCCAGGTAGGCAGCCCGTTGTGTAAACGAGTGTTGATTGTAAAGCGCTTAGAGCTTGGTCTCTAGCCGAGAATAGGCGCTATATAAGTATTCATTATTATTTATTATTATTGTACTACGCTCTTTTGTGTCCAGTTGTGTTTATGTTTGTCGTGTATTGATGCGCACGCGCGGGCGCGGCGGCGCGCGCGGTGGCGTGCGCGTGTGTGTGTGTGTGTGTGTTGTGTGTGTGTGTGTGTGTGTGTGTGTGTGTGTGTGTGTGTGTGTGTGTGTAGTACGCATGCACATGTGTGCTTGAGGACAGCGATTCCTCGGAATTTACTTTTTTTTGTAGTACAAAATTAATAATGAATTCTTTCCTTGAGTTAAGGAAAACTATTCATTAATCAGATAAAAAAAAAAAAGTAGTCGCGATTTATAGATAACAAATAGGTAAACAAAAACATCCATCGATCAGTCAGTCAGTCGAGCAGTTTAATAATCAGTCACTTGGATACGCGTGTATTCTGCCATTAATGTAACTTCAAAATCTGTCCATAGTTTCTCTGGCAGCGACTTCAAACAGTTCATACTGTCCTAACCGGCTACAAAAATAAAACGACGCGCTTCATGTATGAACGGCTCACTTGTAATGTATAAGATTGCTCGCAGACTGCGAGATCCCTTTTGGCAAGATTTCCGCCCCTTCGCCTTATCTGTCAATTTGTTATTTTTAAAAGGCAGGAAAATGAAATGGAATTTGCGAAGAGAAACGAAATATATGTTGGAAATAATTCGTTTTTCACCATCTTCATCTGTACAAGAAAGCGTCTTCCTGTTACATGTTGAAGCTGTTGTATTGAATTTTCGTGGTATTGTATGCCCCCAAAGCATGTAAGAACGTTGTCTTATATGCCCCATGGATCTTTGACGCCACGAAGCTCTTTACTGTGGAGAGCAGAGGAGTACGAAGGAACATCTTCCCTTTTATTCATCCTTTCCTCTACGGTCTTCGTTCTTCCTTGTCTGAACATGTCCTCATGGCCTTTTCTGGCTTTCGTCTCTGTTGTTGCCTCACTGGCTGTTCAGTCGTCTATGTCTGTTTGCCTCACTGGCCTTTTTGTTCTGTTTGTCCTCACTGGCTTTCCTTGTCTACTGCTTCTTCGTTGTCTCACTGCTTTGGTATGGCCTTTTTCGTTGTCCTCATGGCTTCCGTTGTCCTCACTGGCCTTTCCTTGTTGTCTCATGGCCTTTCCTCTACGGTTCTTCGTCTCACTGGCCTTTCTGTCGTTGTCCTCACTGGCCTTTCTCTCGTTGTCCTCACTGGCCTTTCTGTCGTTGTCCTCACTGGCCTTTCTTCGTTGTCCTCACTGGCCTTTCTCTCGTTGTCCTCACTGGCCTTTCGTCGTTGTCCTCACTGGCCTTTCTCGTTGTCCTCACTGGCCTTTCTCTTGTCCTCACTGGCCTTTCTCTCGTTGTCCTCACTGGCCTTTCTTCGTTGTCCTCACTGGCCTTTCTTTGTCCTCACTGGCCTTTCTTCGTTGTCCTCACTGCCTTTTCGTTGTCTCACTGGCTTCGTCTTGTGCTCGTCTTGCTCACCATGTTCCCATCTTTCATTTTCTCACCATGTCTTCTTCCATCGTTTCTTTCCATGCCATTTTCCTTTTTTTCTTCTGCGTACCAGGCTGATACTCCTCGGACACTCCTGTATAGACAGGCAAGGATTAATCCCATCAACCCAACAAAGGGTGGAGTTTTGTGTGTATGACTGTTTTTGTTTTGTTTTTTTATCCCGCCATTAAGGCAGACATACTCCAACTTCGGTGAATCCCATGTCATTCATTTTTAACATTTTCATGGTTTTGAAGATGTGACGTCCTCGTTCGCCCTTTCTCCCTCACCATCTCTCATCCGTCCTTTCATTCCTCACCGTGTTTCATCTATTCATTCCTTCACTGTCATGTTCTCTAGTACTATGTCCTTTCTTACACGTGGTGTTCTTATACACCCGTTTCTTTCTCATCATGTCTTCGTGTGTTTTCCTCCTCTCATATGTTTTCATATCCATCTTTACATTTCATATTGTCCTCACCCTTCTTTTTTTTTCTCAGGGTGTCCATGGCCATCTGTCCTTTCTCATGATGCCCGCACTCCTCTTTCCGTTCGCTTGATGTCCCCGTCAGATTGTCCTGTCTACTTCCATCTGTCCTTTCTCACGATGTCGATATCTATTTCTGCATGTTATGATGTCCCCGTCAGATTGTCCGTCTACTTCCATCTGTCCTTTCTCACGATGTCGATATCTATTTCTGCATGTTATGATGTCCCCGTCAGATTGTCCTGTCTACTTCCATCTGTCCTTTCTCACGATGTCGATATCTATTTCTGCATGTTATGATGTCCCCGTCAGATTGTCCTGTCTACTTCCATCTGTCCTTTCTCACGATGTCGATATCTATTTCTGCATGTTATGATGTCCCCGTCAGATTGTCCTGTCTACTTCCATCTGTCCTTTCTCACGATGTCGATATCTATTTCTGCATGTTATGATGTCCCCGTCAGATTGTCCTGTCTACTTCCATCTGTCCTTTCTCACGATGTCGATATCTATTTCTGCATGTATGTCCCGTCATGTCCTGTCTCTTCCACTGTCCTTTCTCCGATGTCTCATCTGCATTTTGTGTCCCTCAGATTGTCCTTCTACTTCCATCTGTCCTTTCTCACGATGTCGAATCCATTTCTGCATGTTTATGTCCCGTCAGCTTGTCCTTTCTCATGTCTCTCCATGTTTGTGTCTGTCCTTCCTGTCTACTTCATCTGTCCTTTCTCACGATGTCGATATCTCTTTCTGCACTGTTATGATGTCCCACGTCAGATTGTCCTGTCCTACTTCCATCTTGTTCCGTTTCTCACGATGTCGATATCTATTTCTGCATGTTATATGTCCCCGTCAGTTTGTCCTGTCTACTTCCATCTGTCCTTTCTCACGATGTCGATATCTATTTCTGCTTTTTGATGTCCCGTAAGTTGTCCTGTCTACTTCCATCTGTCCTTCTCACGATGTCGATATCTATTTCTGCATGTTATGATGTCCCCGTCAGATTGTCCTGTCTACTTCCATCTGTCCTTTCTCACGATGTCGATATCTATTTTGCATGTTATGATGTCCCCGTCAGATTGTCCTGTCTATTTCCTCTGTCCTTTCTCACGATGTCATATCTTCTGCATGTTATGAGCCCCGTCAGATTGTTGTTATTCCATCTGTCCTTCTCACGTGTCGATATCATTTCTGCATGTTATGATGTCCACCGTCAGATTGTCCTGTTCTCTTCCATCTGTCCTTTCTCACGATGTCCGATCTTCTTCTTCTGCATGTTATGTCCCCGTCAGATTGTCCTGTCTACTTCCATCTGTCCTTTCTCACGATGTCGATATCATTTCTGCATGTTATGATGTCCCCGTCAGATTGTCCTGTCTACTTCCATCTGTCCTTTCTCACGATGTCGATATCTATTTCTGCATGTTATGATGCCCCCAGATTGTCCGTCACTTCCTTGTCCTTCTGATGTCGATTCTTTCTCATGTTAGATGCCCTCAGGTTGTCCTGTTACTTCCATCTTCCTTTCTCCATGATGTCGATCATCTATTTTCCGTGCTTTATGATGTCCCCGTCAGATGTCCGTCACTCCATCTGTCCTTTCTCACGATGGATCTATTTCTGCTATGATGTCCCCGTCAGATTGTCCTGTCTACTTCCATCTGTCCTTTCTCACGATGTCGATATCTATTTCTGCATGTTATGATGTCCCCGTCCGATTGTCCTGTCTACTCCATCTGTCCTTTCTCACGATGTCATATCATTCTGCATGTATGATGTCCCCCGTCAGATTTCCTTCTACTTCCATCTGTCCTTTCTCACGATGTCGATATCTATTTCTGCATGTTATGATGTCCCCGTCAATTGTCCTGTCTATTCCATCTGTCCTTTCTCACGATGTCGATATCTATTTGCTGCATGTATTAGATGTCCAGCACCCATCTTCCTTTTGATGTGATCTTTTCGCATGTTTGATTCCACCGCATTGTCTGTCTATCTTCCCTCTTCCTTTCTCATGATGTCATCATCTATCTTTCCGTGCTCATGATGACCACAACCCATCTTTCCCTTTTGGATGGTTGTTTTTTTCCCGTCTTGTTTTGATTCCATATTGATTTGTCGTTTCTTCCCCGTTCCTTTTTCATGATGGCCTTATCCATGGTATCTTTGATTTTAAAATCTGATGTTGCCGTTTGTTATTGCCTCCCCCATCATGTTGTCATTGATCTTCCTTGCAGTTTGTGATATCAGGGTTGTCCACTGTTTTTACTTGTTTGATAGTTCACTGGCCAGTTCAGGCCTGTCTACTTTTTTTAAATAGTTGCTGAGAGAGGTACATTGGCTATATACGGGATCTGTCTACTTATTACAGTTGTTTGAATAGGTACATTGGCTATAACGGGCTGTCTACTTATTACAGTTGTTTGAATAGGTACATGGCTATATCACGGGAAGTACATTATATCACATTGTTTTGAATAGGTACATTGGCTATAACGGGCTGCTACTTATTACAGTTGTTTGAATAGGTACATTGGCTATACACGGACTGTCTCTTATTACAGTTGTTTGAATAGGTACATTGGCTATATACGGGCTGCTACTATTACAGTTGTTTGAATAGGTACATTGGCTATACACGGGCTGTCTACTTATTACAGTTGTTTGAATAGGTACATTGGCTATACACGGAGCTGTCTACTTATTACAGTTGTTTGAATAGGTACATTGGCTATACACGGCTGTCTACTATTACAGTTGTTTGAATAGGTACATTGGCTATACACGGGCTGCTACTTATTACAGTTGTTTGAATAGGTACATTGGCTATTCACGGTGTGTCGGTGATATATACACGGTTAGGTTTGAATAGTACATTGGCTATACACGGCATGTTATATACAGTTGTTTGAATAGTCATGTGGGCTATAACAGGCTGCTACTTATTACGTTGTTTGATAGGTACTTGGCAATACACGGCTGTTCATATTACAGTGGAATAGTTACATTTCGGCGTGAAAGTCCTCATGCGCCACTAATTACGTTGACGGTAGAATATACAGTTCAGATTGCACCGTGTTGCGGTGAAGTGGAACATCGAGTTCATATAAGGCACACATGTGATTTTCGGGATGACGTTTATAAGTTCATCGCTGCTGGTCAACAGCTCATGTTGTTTTCGGTGTGGAATATCCGTTCATACTGGCACCATGTTATTTTCGGTGTGGAATACCGTTCATATCTGGCACCATGTTTTTTCGTGTGGAATATCCGTTCATATCTGGCACCATGTTTTTTCGGTGTGGAATACCGTTCATATCTGGCACCATGTTATTTTCGGTGTGGAATATCCGTTCATATCTGGCACCATGTTATTTTCGGTGTAGGAATATCCGTTCATACTGGCACCATGTTATTTCGGTGTAGGAATATCCGTTCATATCTGGCACCATGTTATTTTCGGTGTAGGATATCCGTTCATATCTGGCACCATGTTTTTTCGGTGTAGGATATCCGTTCATACCTGGGCATCATGTTATTTTCGGTGTAGGATATCCGTTCATACCTGGGATCATGTTTTTTCGGTGTAGGATATCCGTTCATACTGGATCATGTTATTTTCGGTGTAGGATATCCGTTCATACCTGGATCATGTTATTTTCGGTGTAGGACATCCGTTCATACCTGGATCATGTTATTTTCGGTGTAGGAATCCGTTCATACCTGGGATCATGTTTTTTCGGTGTAGGATATCCGTTCATACCTGGGATCATGTTATTTTCGGTGTAGGACATCCGTTCATACCTGGGATCATGTTATTTTCGGTGTAGGAATCCGTTCATACCTGGGATCATGTTATTTTCGGTGTAGGATATCCGTTCATACCTGGGATCATGTTATTTTCGGTATAGGATATCCTTCATACCTGGGATCATGTTATTTTCGGTGTAGAGCTCCGTTCATATCTGGCACATGTTTTTTTTCGGTGTAGGGTATCCGTTTTAGGGATCATTTATTTCGGTGTAGGAATCCGTTCATACCCGGGGTCATGTTATTTTTTGTGTAGGGTACCCTTTCCCTGGGATCATTTTTTTCGGTGTAGATATCTGTTCAACCCGGGGTCATGTTTTTTTGGTTAGGAATCCTTATACCTGGGATCATGGGTTTTTTTCGGTGTA
>JAMYXO010001008.1:0-32500 GCA_033310375.1 Conus canariensis
GTCTTGTCCAGAGTCATTCTTTATTCTCTTCCCCACCTGTTCCCCTTCCCACCCATTCCCCCGAATTTCAGACTATTTTTTTTGCGATCGATGGGACGATTAAAATGATGCTACAAATTTTATTCTGGGAGAATGATGACAGGGGTGTACTCTACCCTTTCCCTTTATTTAAAATACCCGGGAAACAACCCGGCCCCAAGAGATACAGACACCCGCCGTGTTGGTTTAGGAAATTTGAGCAAACTCTCAGAGCGCATCCATTAAGTGGATGAAAAATCGACTGTGTGGTCCCAGTTTCCCCAAATGAGGCCCCCAGTAAACACAATTTGGGGAGGAGTAGTTGGAGCAGGGAAAAAAAATGCTCCCCGTGGGGTCTGGGGCGCTAAACCCCTTGCCCATGAAAACTTTTTTGGAGAGTTATGAAGGGTCCTGTTTTGCCGTTCACCCAAAGTAATTGTAGAGGAAATGCTAAGGAAGCTATTCCCAAGTCCCCTGATAAACCAAATTTTTTAAGACCCCCCGGGGATGATTTAAAAAGTGCCAAAAATTTGAAAGGGGAAAAGAAAAAGGGGCTCCCCAAAAACTTTTTTTCTAGGTTTCCCATGGTGGGGAACAAAGTTTAAAAATCAGGGGGGTAGGGTAAGTGTCGGTATACTTTTAAAACTAAGAAGGGAAAAAATCTTGGAAAAAATTTTTTTTCCCAAAACTGTCCCTTTTAAAGGGCAATTCAAGGGGAAAATCTGGAAAAAAAAAACCCCTAAGGTTAAGGGAAAGTCCGGTTTTCATCCCCCTTTAAAATGTTTGCAAGTAAACGGATGATTATTACTAATTTAAAAAAGGGGTTGCTAACTTGTTAGCTGTTACTATCCGTCCCAAAAATTGTTAGTGATCATTTTTTGCAAGGAATTCCAGCGTATCAAAAGATCAGCGGGGGTCCCAAAAACTTTTTCCTTGTGCCAGATAGTTTGGGATTCAACTGCCCTTTTTTAGATGGTGAGTTAAAGGAGATTTTTTAAAGCCAAAACCCCGGCTCCCGGACCCGATGACATTCATTTTCCCTTTAATTTAAAATTTGCCGCTGAGGGTTTTAAATGGTGTGGGTTTTTTAAAAAGGTTTTGGTTTTTTGGGGTTTTTTAAAATTTTAAAAAGGGGGTTGTTTTTTCCCCGGGGGAAAAAAATTTTTAACCCAATTTCGTTTAGAATTTCTTTAAAAAATAAAAAAGGTTTTTCCATTTTTGGGTTTTTGGGGGTTAAAAGTTTTTTTTTCCCCCAAAAAAAGTACAAACCCCTTTTTTTTATTTTTAAAGGAATTTTATTAAGGGAAAAAAATTGCCCTTTTTTTTTTAAAAAAATTTTTTAACCCTGGGGGGGAAAATTTTTGATTGGGGGGAAATTTTTTTCAAAGGTTTTTCCAAGTTTTTGCAATTTTTTTTCAAAAATTTTTAAATTGCCTTTTTTTTTTTTGGGGGGAAAGGGGGGTTCCCCCGGGTTTTTTTTACTTTTTTTCAAAAAAAAAAAACCCAAAAATTGGGGAAATTTTTCTTTTTTTTTAAATTTCCCCCCCAAGGGGGGAAAAATTTTTAAAGGGGAAAATTTAGTTTTTTTTTTTCAAAAGGGGTTTCTAAAAAAGGTTTTTTAAAAATTTGCACTGGGAAATGTATTTTTTTCAAGGGGGGAAAAAAATCTCGGGGGTTTAAAAAAGTTTAAAAGTTTTTTGGGGGGGTTTTTTTTTAAAAGCCTTTTTGTTTTAAATTTAATTAAAAAATTTGCCCGGTTTGTTTTTTTAAAATTTATTTTTAACCCAGGGGTGAGAAAGGTTTGGGAGGGGGGTTTTTTGGGGCCCAAAAATGTTTAAAATTTTTGGTTTTGGGTTTGGGGAAAATTTTCCTAAATTTATCCCCAAAAGGGTTTCAAAAATTTTTTAAAATTCCCCCAAAAAAAAGGGGTTTTTTGGGTTTAATTGGGGAAAAAACCCCTTAAAAATTTTTTCAGTTTTTTCAAAAATATAAAAAAATTTTAAAAATTTTAAATTTTAAAAAAAAATTAAAAAAAAATAATTTTATTATTTTATTTTTTTTTAAAAAATTTTAAAAAATTTTAAATTTTTAAAATAAAAAAAATTTTTTTAAAAAAAATTAAAAATATCGAGGGAAAAAAAAAACTTTTTTGGAGGGTTTAAAAAAAGGTTTCCCTGCCTTCCTTTTTATCAAAATTTTAAACCCCCTTTTTTTTGGGGTTTCGTCTTTAAATCTAAACTTTTTTGGTTTTTGGGTGGGGGTTTTTTTGGGGGTTTTTTTTTTGGTTTTTTTCCCTTTTTGGAAAAAAAAAAATTTTTTTTGGGGGTTTTTATACCCTTTTAACCAGCCCCCCCGGGGAAACAAATTTTTTTGGGGCCCCCCCCCCCAAGGGGGGAAAAAAGGGGGCCCCCAAAAAAGGCCCCTTTGGCCCCCGGGGGCCGGCAATTTTTTCCCCCATTGTAAAATTAGTTTGTTTTGGAAAATTCAATAAAGGGTTAAAAAAAAAAAAAAAAAATTTTTCCCCGATTTAACCCAAACCCTTTCCCCTCAGTGGTAA
Source organism: Conus canariensis (assembly GCA_033310375.1). Lineage (NCBI taxonomy): Eukaryota > Metazoa > Mollusca > Gastropoda > Neogastropoda > Conidae > Conus > Conus canariensis. Next base: position 2,576 of record JAMYXO010001008.1, read on the forward strand.
AAAAAACCCTAAAAGGAAAACGGTTTTTTCCGGGTTTAATTTTGGGAAAAGCTAAAAAAGCACTTTTTGGGTACCGGGGAAACCCCCCCCCCCCCCCCGGGTGTTGCTGTAAGTTTTTCAGTTTAAAAATTTTTTTAAAAATGTCCCGATTTGAAGTGTATCAAAAAGTTCTTTTCCACCATGATTTTTTTATTTTTTTTTTTTTGGATTTCTAGATTTATTTTTTTCCTTTTTTTAAAGAGGGAAACTTAAATTTTTTAAAAAAAAGTGTTTTAATAATTTTTATAGGTGTCCCTTTTTGGGGGGAACATAATTTTTGTTTTTTTCCTCATTAAAATTTTTAAACATGTTTTAATGGTAGTTTTGGGGTTTTTTTTATTTTAGAACTTTTTTAGATAGCGAGGTCCAAAATTTTTTCCCATTTTTCCCTGGACCCTTTTTAAAACAAATAACCCAAAAACTTACTGCATAGTTTTATAATTTAGGCATAAGAATCGACTTTTTTTTGGGTTCATCCACTTTGGGATAAAGGGAATGAAATAGCGCATTTTTAAAAGGAGCAAAAAAAGACGTTGAAAATTTATTAAACAATCCCTTAGATTTGTACTCTTGTGAATTAATCCAAATTATGGACAAGAACATACCTAAGCAGAATTTTAGTCAAAACATGGCTACTTTACCATAGTGCCCAAGGCACATAGTTAGATTAATTCATGTGTCTGTTGTTTGTCCGTCGAGACAACAAAGACCATCTAGTCATCCTGGGATCGGGGGCGTGTGCGTAGATGGCTGGTCAGGCTGATCTGCGCCCGGAATGATTATTTCATAAATTCAGACTGAATACATGGAACACTAAATATTCTCATGGCTTACTTGTGTCTGCAGAGAAAACATTTCTGTGCATCATCTTTTGTTTGAATGCTCAATGTTGACCTCGCTCTATCAGGAGAAAGGTATTGAGATGAATAACTTTGATAATGTTAATACTGTCTTGTATGGTCCATATGTTGCTGAAACTGCCATGGTTATTTCACAATCACAGGTTGCAACATTTTTATATGATCAATTTTGTGTACCACTAGGGTATTTCACTTATGTAAATATGCATTAATCAGATGTGGGTTTGAAGTACTTACATGGATGATAAGTTGTGTGTGGAGGTGTTTGTTTGCTTGTTTTTTCTTTTTTTTTAAGTGTCTAATATCATCTGACGATGAAGAGACATATATGCAATCACCTACATTTTACTGAGGATACATTTTAGAAAGAGACTAATTGAAATGATGGGTCAAAACGGAAGTACACAATGTTGAAGTAAAAAGCAGACAAATACATGCAAACATCTTGTGTTTCTGCCTGTGGTCTCAAGTTTCAAAACAGATGAAAATTTGGTAATTGTATGATGCACAGATACACTGAATTTGGAGCCATAAGAAGCATGCTTTCTGCTTTCTCTTTCTATTCCCATTACACAGACATGTGACTGGAAAAAAATGCTATGATATTTAATTGAAAAAAGCTTAAGCTTCAGGAGGCTCCATCCCTTCTCCCCCACCATGGCATTGCCTCTTGACCCCTGTGGGGCAGCTTTCAGTCTCCCTCTCAAAGAAAAGGTCATGCTGGTAGACATGTTCACATTCTGGTGTTGAAGTTATTTCCTTCAGGGGATTGGGGATTATTCTATGGTTTTTAATTGGAGTTTGTTTCGTTGGTTCATTGATGTTTAATCTTAACATTTACTGTTGGCAAAAGGGTGAACAATGAATGATTCATTATCTTCAGAACTTGTTATGTTGGCTAATCCTGTTTCAGTTATCATTCAGCTGAGTTCTTTAGGCCTATCCTTGTGTCACAGGCATTACATGTAAATATAATCATAAGCAAATTCAGCTACTGCCATACCCTGCTCTTCTTCCCTCGCATACATAAAACATGAAAACACTACAAATGAACCACACAAAAAAAAACCAAGAATAGACAAATCCTATTGACTTCCAACGTGGGAAAATGGATAGTAATGTTCTGTGAATTGCTTAACTAAATAAACCACTGAACTGAACTGAGGTAATGTTTGGCATGTATGTAATACTCTGTCGTACAGAATATTGCCTTCACACACGTACATTGAGCACTAGATATGCATATACACATAGCATTACATGCATATATACAGGCATTTACTCTGTGTCTATATAATGCTCAAGATATGGGTGCACACTTGCAGTTTTCTGTGTACATTGTGCATCACAGACTGGGAGTAAATGCCTGTTGTGTTCTGCCTTTGTAGACCATTCAACTGACATCGTTCAAGAAACTCCCGTGATGGTGTGGAGTGGTAGGGGGTGCACACGAAGACAGACAGATGATGGTAGGTTCAGGAACCAAGGGATACAGACAGCCAAAAAGAACACAGAATAAACGACATGGAGTTTCTTCCCCTTTATTTTGCTTCCAAAACCAAGAACACACGCACTCACTCACAGCACCTCAAATATATAGCAGAAAAGCAGACCGCAAAGCCAGCAACAGTGCCGCAGGCAAAATTGGCTTGGTGAGGCAGAACTGACAGAAATTTGAGCTGTCGCAGCTTCCATGTTTTTTGGCTTGCTATCTGAACAAAGTATTCAAACATATTTACTATTGATGAAAACCTTAGAATCCAAGGAAAAAAATGAAACAAATCACATTTGATAATTTTGCTGTTTTTTTTGTTTTTTTTAGATCAAATGAGAGAATGAACTCACTTTTAACAAGTTTGTGTCATATTTTTCTCTATTGCGATAACAATTACCTAACAGCATGAACTAATTCTATAATGAATGAATAGCAGGCATTTCACTCCTTTCATATGAATTTTGACTCTCCAAGACTGTGTCCGAGCGGAGAACTTTGTCTTTGAAAATTAGAACAAAACACAACTGGCTTTCCTCTTGCCTGGCTGTAGACATGAGCTTTTGATATGATTTTTGATTAAAAAGTACTCTGTTGAAACGGACTGCTTGCATGGCTGTAGACATGAGCTTTTGATATGATTTTTGATTAAAAAGTACTCTGTTGAAACGGACTGCTTGCATGGCTGTAGACATGAGCTTTTGATATGATTTTTGATTCAAAAGTACTCTGTTGAAACGGACTGCTCGCCTGGCTGTAGACATGAGCTTTTGATACGATTTTTGATTAAAAAGTACTCTGTTGAAACGGACTACTTGCCTGGCTGTAGACATGAGCTTTTGATATTTTTGATTCAAAAGTACTCTGTTGAAACGGACTACCGGATAATAATTTCTGTACATTTTCAGCTGTATTTATCATAGAAATGGAGTCATTCACAAGGTTTCAATTGGGAAGAAGTCTGAATTTCGTAGAATGGCAATTCAGCGCAGAACTCTAACAATGACAAAGAGTGGAACAAAGAAGGCGATCGTTTGATCGAGATGGGTATTGTCAGTCATTTTGCGTATTCGTAAGCATGTGCTGAAAATATCCTACGCACGCGATATAGGAAACGAAAGCTTACAGACTTTACTTTTAATGCACCAGTTCAGAAAAAATACAGGCTTTTTGGTCCAATATGGTTGTAATGAATATAATCAATTAATTTATATTATAACATATATATATATATATGACTTGGCAAGGATTTGAACTTAAGAAGCAGGTTGAAGATGAAGAAAATGGGGACATAAAATTAAGAAAATATGTAATAAATATGAAAACCCTTCACCAGCTGCATGAGGGAACCATCATAATCCCTCTTGAAGGCAGATCTATTGGTATTGCCTACTCCTAAGCCGTTTGTCCACTGGATCGGACTCATCAGGGAGACACGGCTGATTGTGTCTGTGCTCTTGGCGTCAAATTTTGATACACCACAGTCCATAACTCTGTGGTGTTCTCACCACAAAGGGTTCAAAAAAGAATCCAACAGCACCCCAAAAGCAGCCAGCGAAGGGTAGTAACATGTGTTGCGGCACAAAATGTCGCAACTGCACAAGGTGTCGCAACTGCACCAAGTATCGCAATGCGACACTTTGTGTTCAATCTTACTCCCCTCCTCGGCACAAAGTGTCACACAGCACAAAATGTTACTTGCAACAGTTTGATCAGCCTTACCAGCACAAAGTGTCGCAAGCACAGTGTCGCTATTCTGTACATGTATTGAGTGAGCAAGTTAGTGATGGTAGGTGAAGAGAGATACAGTGAAGGTAAGATAGACAGACAGAACAGACAGATCCAAAGGCAGAGACAGGACAGAGAGGTTCATTCATTCAAAATCTCTGATTGATATGAAATATCTCTGTCAATCTGTTGCAAAATGCATATGCATGTGCAAGAATAATTGTCTGGCTATGACCTGTGCTAATCCACCTGGCTACATAAGCTGCTGGTCCAATGAAATTCATCACTTTTTGACCGTGCCCCCCCCCCCCCCCCCCCCCCCCCCCCCAGGAGAAAACTATACAAATTTTCTGACTGGTCCTTAACTTTTTGTGAAGTCTGTATATTACATGTATTGTATACGAGTGTGAGTATGGGTTAATGAAACAACAGGTATTGCAATTTACACAATTACAGTACCTGTGCGAGAAGTATCTGGTACATTGATGCCACTCTTAAAGCGCTAGAGTTCCCAGTGACCTATGTTTTTTGCAGGGCTCACTAGGGACTCTGGATCTTTACTGTTGAACACGTGTGTAGCATCAGAACAGAGGAGGAGAGTGTGTGTGTGGGAAGAGGGGGGATGTATGTTACTTGTTATTGGAGAATATTTTAATTGCAACCACATGTATCTCACGGGTGACAAAATTTGTAAGTCATGCACATTATGTCCCTAACACAATAAGGGGCTTTCCCCGGCACAAACTGTCGCATGTTCCAAAGTGCGACACTTTGTGCAGGTGTTCTCAAAGTGTCGCATGTGACACTGTGCAGTTGCAACACTTTGTGCAGGTGTTCTCAAAGTGTCTGTTGCCTAGGCAACACTTTGTGCCACAACAAACGTGAAACAAAAGTGTGGAGAGGAAAAAAGTTGTTGAGAAATTAAAAACATTATGCAAACAGTATAAAGTGTAGGGGACAATCTTTGAGCCTACAATGCTTGAGGATCCATTCAAGGATGCAAGGGAGATCAAAAGATATGGAACAGTCCCGAGTGATATATATCTATCTATATATATATATATATATATATACTAGCCGGTGTACCCGGCTTCGCTCGGGTATATCTGTACAATAATTGTCTGGCCACCCTTCTCTCTCACCACTTAAAAGACAATACAATAAAATTCAGCTTGGGTTTGTTTCGTTTTTCCCATGCCGAACCAATTGCCCCAGCCTCCTCCTATCTACTTCACCCAATTTCTTCGGACGCCCACTCCCTTCTTGCCTCTCAATCTGTTTTCCCTCACAATTTTTTTTCCATAGATACACAGTCCATAGAGGGATGCCTGTACTTTGTGAACTTACCGATGCATTCTCAATTCCTTGATTGAAGTGCTCCAAAATGACAACTCTGTAGGGGCCGCCATAACCTAGTGGATAAGGCGCTGGACTCATGATCCAAAGGTCGTGGTTTCGAATCCCGGCTTGGTCTTGGAAATTTTAACGTGGAATGTTTCCAGCTAAAATGACCGTAGTTCACCCCGATGTCCACCCTGGCCCCGCAGGTGTCAGTCTAATGTGACGGACCAGCCGTCTGCATATCCTTGATTTGGGCACGGACGTTAAATCCAACTCAAACATGACAACTCTGTGAAAAGACTGCATTTTCACGATGTATCATGTCTATTGGAGAGCCTCTGGGTAGACATTTCTGGTCTCCCTGTTTGGCGCAAGTATAGTCAGTGTTTCTGCGTTTCCAGTTCGTGATGCTGCAACGTAGAACATTCCATGTGTAAAACACGGAACGGTCAGGTCTGCCCCAAGGGATGAAAATGTCTGACCATGGCTCTTGTTGACAGACAAAAATCAGACGGTATTGCAGAGCATCATAACTTCGGTGTATTTCTGAAATCCTCTGCAGACTACCATCTCTAAATTTAGAAATTAACGGTTTTTAACGGTCAATTTTAAGTTTCTGTTCATATTAGTTGTCTATCATTGATCAGCGTGTAAAACTGCACCTGTATACCAAATTTCATCAAGAAAGGTCTAAATTTAGAAAATAACGGATCTTAACGGTTTTTAACGCTCAATTTTTAAGTTTCCGTTCGTGTAAGTTATATATCATTGTTCAGCGTGTAAAACTTCATCTGTATACCGAATTTCATCAAGAACGGTCTAAATTTATATAATAACGGTTTTTAACGGTCAATTTTAAGTTTCGGTTCGTGTAAGTTGTATATCATTGTTCAGCATTGAAAACTACACCTGTATATCAAATTTCATCAAGAAAGGTCTAAATTTAGAAAATAACGCTTTTTAACGGTGATACCATCTCTAAATTTAGAAATTAACGGTTTTTAACGGTCAATTTTAAGTATCTGTTCATATTAGTTGTCTATCATTGATCAGCGTGTAAAACTGCACCTGTATACCATATTTCATCAAGAAAGGTCTAAATTTAGAAAATAACGGATCTTAACGGTTTTTAACGCTCAATTTTAAGTTTCCGTTCGTGTAAGTTGTATATCATTGTTCAGCGTGTAAAACTGCATCTGTATACCGAATTTCATCAGGAACGCTCTAAATTTATATAATAACGGTTTTTAACGGTCAATTTTTAAGTTTCGGTTCGTGTAAGTTGTATATCATTGTTCAGCGTGTAAAACTGCATCTGTATACCGAATTTCATCAAGAACGGTCTAAATTTATATAATAACGGTTTTTAACGGTCAATTTTAAGTTTCGGTTCGTGTAAGTTGTATATCATTGTTCAGCATTGAAAACTACACCGAGAGAACTATAAAATAGGCATTCTGGCTCACCCACCTCCGCCAGCTCCAACCGGCTGAAGCCGGTTTCGCTGTTGCTCCGCCGGCTTACCCAGAATGCCTATTTTATAGTTCTCTAATAGTAAACACTTTACAAACATACATAATGTGTAGGATTATCTGTTTTTAATACTAATTTAGAAAACTTTTGAGACTTTAGTTTTTGCTTAATCCTTCGTTTTTCTTGATTGTCTTCAATAACATCATTTTCACGCATACATTCATCAAATGCGTCTCTGTCTTTCATGTGAAATAAAACTACAGTCTTTAACTGTTCTCTAAAGTCTTTTAAAACTGAGTTATATTTTTGACATAAAATCCACACACTTATCCTAGCATGTCTTCCACTGAAAGCCAGTTTTGATAAAGTGTTTCTCTTTTTAACTATGTCTCTTTCTGCTGAACAGTCATCTATAATAAATAGTGTCTGAGTTCCCTCAAACAGTTTTAAAAAATGTTCTAAACACTCACTCAGTTTATTGCTAGGGTCAACTAAATAGATTTCATCATCCGTCCATATAAACCTTCTGTCGTGATATGCTTTGTTCCATTTGAGTGTTGGACAGAAAATTACAATATGATCAAAATTATAACGATAAACTGTTTGTAATAGGTCGAGGACAAATATTGTTTTTCCACAACCAGTCTGTCCACAAATCAATGAACAATGAGGGGTTTTTATCATAAAGTTTAACATCGGCATTGACACCAAAGTTGTCTGCTCCATAGTTTTAAAACAGAATTTAATCTAATCCAGTTATTGTATTTATCATACTCTCTGTCAAAACTTGTTCAGTATAATAAAACCCTATAAGGCCCAAATGTGTAAGATTAATCCAGTTCAGTTCTGTAAGATCGTTTCTATTTAGACTAATATCAATTTTGTTGCTTGTTGTTATGACCTTAATATCCTCGCCATTGTAAAGAACGACGACAGTAACTTTAAGTTTGTCAACGTCTAAGTTTTGCCAGCTAATAAGAATTCCTTTCATAAGATTGTCACTGACGCCCAGAGCTCCATTTCTCGCCTCATCTTTTAAGACAGAAATTTTAAATATCATTGTGAACGTGTCTCCTAATTTTGTGCGTGGAATGAACTGTAATTTTGTAGAAGCTTTCTTTAAAACCGATTCTCTTCTGTGGAGGATGTACTGTTTGTCCCCAAACGGCTTTATTTCGATCTCTTTCCGACTGTTGTCCTCTGGCATAAGACTTACATGTAAAGGGCCAGAGTTCAATGCTTTTCTGAAACTTTTTTGACGGTCAAAAAATGTAAATGGGCTTAAGAATTCAAATTTTATGTCCCATTCTAAATATGGTTCTAAGTGCCATTTGTTGTCAGTTTTTCGAACTATTTTATATTCATACTGACCTGTATTATTTGCTTCTAGATTGCGTAGTTGTTCTAGTTTAGGAAACCTTTTGTTGTCGTCAACCTCTTTGCGCTTATAATAACCATCTTTAGTGTACTCAAAACCATACAAAGTGCCTATCTCACCGTTCTGTTCAAAGTCCTCAACGTCTGCAAGGTCTTTTAATTCTAAAGTTACACACCTCTCAGGCGCTAATGTAACTCCTGATTCTTCTGGTCCACGTGACATTTTTTAAAACAACGTATTATTTTATTTCTAAAACAATGTGCAGGTTATCACATTTCACGACTTTCCCTGTTTTATCTGTGATCTTTATATTAAATGATCTGACCCTCCCACAAGCTAATCTTTTAAACTGTAAATTAGGGAATTGTATAATTTCATAATTGCAATATGCAGCTTTCCCTGATGGAAGAGCTCTTAAAACAGTTGAGGGCTTTCCATCATATAAGTTTTCATCAGTGCTCAGCTCGTCCAAATGAACATAGAGTAATGAATGTAATGCAAGATCGAGCGGATATTCTCCCTCATAAGTAGTTTTGTCTGGTGTAACTATAAATTCATGACTGATTGATCGATTGTTAGTTGCAAAGCCTAACATTTTAGCTAGCTCCACATCAAAAAGGTAACTTACTCTTTCTTCTTCAGGTTTGAATGTCAACATTACTTTCAAATTTGCATTGTTAAGTTTGAGAGTAATGTCGAAGTTACTCATTGCTTCTTTCAGCGAGCAAAACCCGTAATAACCATCAGGTATGGTTAACTGGCTAACTAAGTTTAATATATTATCATATTTTTTAATCTTATTATTTTCCTTGGATTCACTTATATTAAACCATACGACTTTGTAAAAAATTTCATGGAGTGCGACCCTTTGGGTTCCGCAGTTATTATCAATAGCATATTCTAAAAACGAAGGACTGTCTTGAGTTGTTATTGTTACAAACATTTTTAAAACAAATTTAAAAATGAGTGCATTCAAATATACTAATGCAAAATATTCTGTTGGGCCGCACTACAGTCCTAAAAATATAACAACTGACACCCTTGACATTTCTGTGACTCAGTCTGACGCCTTTCAAGTAAAGGTTAGTACTCCATTGGATCGTTATCTTAACCCTCCTATTAAAAACGACTACATCCCGAAAGTGTGGTTCAGTCATCCGATGCAGTTTTATCAGAACCAGTTAAACTTTGCTGTGTTTTGTGCTTCAACTGGGTGTGGAGTGTCGTATGCTGATCATTTAAATCATCCTGATCTTTTGGTGAGGTCAGTGTATAGATTTCATTTTTATTACACCTTCAGACGTATTTTATCTGAACTGCAAGCGCCATTACCAAATGACAAAATGTTTAATCCATTCAGCAACAGAATAGATTACAAGGCTTTTGAAAGGATCTGTAACGAATTTGATATTGACCCAAAGACAGACTTTAGACAAAAGTTGGATCTTAATCATGGTTTAGGCACCCTTTATTTTTGGGGCGTGCACAGAAAGTATAACTATGATTGGAATCCTCCTTACACATCTTTCTCTTCAGGCACAACTGTTCACCTCGGGTCCATAGAGCAAGAGCATAAAACAGCATGGACAACATTTATTTTGGATACTTCTAAGGGTCTAACAAAAGCGGGAATAGAACGAATAAACGACTCTATTCGTACTTATGTTTGGTGTTTGCTAGGTTCGCAAGCACAAACGAGATCAAACATAATTGATCCTTCTACTGGCTTTGACGCCCAAAAACAGTATTTAGCAAATTTAGAGGATTCTATTAATTCTGCAATTGATTTGCCTTCAAGTATTAAAAGGTACCAAAATGTTTTGCAATACGCAAGATCGAAAGTAGACTTTGCTGTTGGCACTGGTTTATACATGCTGCCTTCTGACCTCAGACTCCAGATAGGAACAATAATAAACTATAATAATGAAATCCTTGTGGCTGGTAAAGAAGAGAAGGTTGGAAAAAACGACATAAATTCTAAGCCAGCAATAGCAATAAAAAAAGAAGTCCCAATCCCCGTGGCCCCCTCAAAACCCCATCCAATCCCCAAGGCCCAAAGCCCAAAGGCCATTGAAGACGCGGACTTTGTTCGTGATGACCATGAATATGAAAAGACAGCACTTGTTATTGGATTAACTGCCCTAGGATTACTTGGTCTTTATCTTACTATAAAGTAACCCAACTATTAAGACAACTAATGTCCATAAGTGCTCAGCCATAAAGCCAACTACTTTACTTGCGGCAGACAAAAGCCAGCTAACGATCCCTCCTATTATACCAGGCAAAGAGTCTATTGCCTTACTGGCTAATTTTTTTAATAAACTTGCAAGATGATCAAGTTGTTTTTTTACCCATGATTTATCTGACGACGGAGTTGGCGGGCCTGGTGGCACTGCTCCCCCACCACCGCCGCCTGTAATAGCCAACACCAGTGTACTTATTGCAAATCCTAAGGCTGTTATAACGCTCGCTAATGTGACACCTTGCTCTCTAAACAGTGTTCTTATTCGTTCTGCTAACGTTGTGTCTTCATATAAAATTCTTTGGATAGTTTCTCTTATTCTGCTCACTTGAGTTCGTAATTGTTCTCGGTTATTAGACAACACTTCTAGTCTTGCTGATCTCTCTTGTTCAAGATCTTTTAGTCTTTGTGTTATTCTTTCTTTAACACCAGGTCCTAAGTTGTGGTCATCAGCCTCAACTAGTTTTTCTTTTTCTCTTTTTATATGCTCATCTAGTTCACCCAGTTTTGCTAAATTGTTTGTTAATTCGCCTCTGATGCTTTTCAAAGCATGATCAAGGGCCGTTATTTCTCTCATAGGTAGCGGCGGATCGTGCATGGTTTTTAATACTGTTTCTTCTGAAAAACTGGTTTCTGCTTCTATTATTTCGTCTGCTGTTGGGCTTAAATCTTTAAGTTCCATGTTTTGTATTTGGTTATCTGTTGGGAGTTCTTGTAGTGTGTTTTGAAGTTTAGCAACTGCCTCACTGTCTAATCTTCGCGGTTTAGCAATGCCAAGGCGATTTTGATCGCTCACACTGAGCCTTTGTCTAATTGTAGTCTTTGCTAAAAACTTTGATGGGTCTGGTTTAGTTGTAAGCTGTACAGGTTGTCCTTGCTCGTTTTTAAAAATCAAATGGCCATCTTTTGTTTCAAAATCATTAGGGTCTATAAAATCAGGAGGTTCTTGGCCTAAACTTTGATAAAATGATTTGACCTTACTTTCTGTTAATTCACGCCGCAATGATTGTAATGGATGTGTCAAAGGCGTCATTTCACTCATGTCGTCTCCAGGATCAAAAACATCATAATCTTCTTCTGCCATGTTTTTAAATAATTAACTTTTTATTTTGTTTTATAAAAAAAAATGTCACAAGCATATGGTTCGATTCTTGACCCGCATAGAAGACTGAAAGAGCCCTTTGGCGTGAAGGGAAATAAACAGAATATTATTGTTCCAAATAATCCATCTACTATTGATTCAGATCAAATTCTTACTGTTAAATTTCCAGACCTAGGAGCAGATGAAGTGATTGTGCCGGGATCTGCACGGCTTACTTTCAAAATAGAACTAGAATCAGCAACAGACGAAAACAGGACAGTAGTCCAGAATCTGGGACGGGCAATCGTTAAGAAAATTTCTATAAAACTTGAGGGGCAAGAAATATTTTCTTTACACAATGCAGACATATTTTTAATCTATTCTGATCTATGGCTAACCGATAATGAAAGGGCCGATCTTGCGTTTCAAGGAATCGAAAATAACGAAGCACTAAAACACAGAATAGACGCCGAAGATGCTAAAGCCGGCAACAAGTATGAAGCTGTAAGTTTTGCTTATGGAAATCGCTTTTCTATACCCTTAGATTTTGAGTTGTTAAAAGCGCATGCACCATACTTTCAAGGAGCATTAAAAGACAGATTGTCATATGAACTAACTTTTAATGAATACAAACGTGTCATTAAATCTACAGACACTGATTCCAAGTACAGCATTTTCGACATCTCGTTAGAGTTTGACATTGTTAGCAACCCTAACTTAGCAAGGCTGATTGAGCAACAATATCAGTCAAAATTAGCAATATATATTACGAAAGAGTGATTCATCATACTAAATATCCTAAAAGCAGGGCAGACACAATATGGAACTTTAGTTTTAGCGCCGCAGCAAGATCCCTTAAAGGTATTTTATTGCTGTGTGAAGATGAAGAACCATTCAAAAGACAAAGTGAAAAGTTTATCAATCCTAAAATAACGAAAGTACAATGTTCAATTGAGGGTAGTCCTAACCAAGTCTACGGTAGCGGGCTTAAACCTTATCATCATTTTGATGAAATAAGAAAATTGTTTGGAGGCAGGAGGTCTAGAAGTCCAACAGTAGACCTTGTGTCTAAAGATCTACACCTTCACAGTGTTAGACTTGATGAATATTTAACAACAAAATACGGTTTATGGATTGACCTAAGGTCAACAGAGGATAATCAGTTGCATGGGAGTGGGAGAACAGTTTAAAGACGTAATAAACATTCAAATTGATAAAGAAAAAGAGAGTGATAAACCACTTAATGTACATTTGTTTTTAATATATGATGCGCAGCTGAATATTCAAGATAACAGATTGAAAGATATCCAATACTAAATTATTTTTATTTTAAAAAAGCATGTCTGTTACGACTTATCCAAAAGTGCCCAAAGAAGAGATAGTAAGCAATTCTGTTGCTGTAGACATAAAAACTTTCAGATTAACAAACATAACACAAATGCAAACCCAACTAGAGCAGGACCTTTCAAAATACAGCAAAACCAAACGAAGGTATTCTGCTGTCTTTAATGCTGTTACATATGTTAATACTGGAGCATCGGCGGTTAGTGCTTTAACAGCAGGAACAAGTGTAGGTCTCTTAGCAACAGGCGTAGGTGCACCGGTAGCTATACCTCTAGGTGGTTTGTCTTTAACTCTTGGCCTGTGTTCATTGGCTGTAAGTGCTGTCAGCAAAAAAATAAAAGCTAAACTCCAAAAGCACACAGCTATGGTTCAACTAATAACAGCTAAACTTAGTTCCTTCAAACTGATAATTGATAAAGCACTTGTCGACTCGAACATCACGGATGAAGAATTTAGTCGCCTACAGGCTGATTTTGAGGACTACAAAAGACAAAAGTTTGATCTTCAAAGAAAGGCAAGGGCAACTTTTTCTCAACAGCCAGACACCGACCAGATAAAAAAGGAATGTTTAAAAAAAGTAAACGAAACATTAAACTCTGTTCTAAACAGCTCACATTAACAACACCAAAGGGCGTTTATACTTTAGTTTATGAGTCCAAGCACAAAAAGACCGTTGATATTGATTCTGATTAACTTTTATTTTTTTTAATTTAAATAAATATTTTGTGTTAGAAAAGAAACTCAACATGGATAAGATATATGAAGGTTCAGATGAATTGTTTGAAGCAATGCTCGAGAAAGAGCATTTGTCAAGAGCACTAAATGAGATTGATTTAGAAGTTATTAATCCAAAAAACGTGCGGGAAAGCGTTGTACACGCTATTTCTCAAGTTCCAAGTAAACTAACAATAAACCCTCCAGTTAAAGTAAGGTTAGTTGTTTTAATCGACTATATAACAATAAACGAAGAAAATCTAGAAGTCTGGGTCTCAACTAAACAGCAGACTATTCTTTCTCATAATGACTTAACACCTGGTTGGGCAGATCAACTTCTTACACAGTTTAATGAAGCCTCTGAAGCAGCTAAAATGAGAGGCTCTGGTTGGTCAGAGGGCGAAGTCCTAGACATCAGATTAAGACAAGCTAAGTATGAGCCAATTGTAGGCAAGGCTTACATTCCACTGCCTCCAACATTAGTTGCAAAGAGAGCAGTTTTGAACATAAAGAATTCAGACGACAAATGTTTTATGTGGTGCGTTCTTGCTAGGCTGCATCACGTTGCCAAAAATGCAGAGAGAGTATCTAACTATTTACAGTGGGCCAATGATCTTAACTTTAACGGCCTTGAATTTCCTATGGCTGTAGACAAAATTGATCAGTTTGAAAAACAAAATCCACCAATAACTGTTAATGTCTACACATGGTCTGAAGAAACCAACCTTCTGCCAATTAGAGTGTCAAAGAACAGTCCAACAATAGGCGAACCAACCAAAACTCATGTAGACTTACTCCTATTGCAAAGCCTTAATGGGTTGCACTACACTCTAATACGCACAATGAGTAGATTACTAGTGCATACTACAAAACAACATAGCAAACAAGAATTCTGTAGAAAATGTTTAACAAGAATTCCGTCCGTTCAAGCTGCGAGCGAACATGTAAAACATTGTATTAGCCCAGTTGACTGTGATACAGAACTAATTACGCCCGGAGAAGGCAGTAAAGTTAGTTTTAAGAACTGGAAACGGTTGCAAACTAGTCCATATGTTGTTTACGCAGACTTCGAATCACTCATTGTTCCTTATGAAGGACCAACCCCACAGAAACTTCCTAAAACAGTCTTAATGAGTAATCATCAGATTTGCTCATTTGCCTTCATCATTGTTAGGTCGGATGGCGCCCATTCAAAGCCAGAATTATACAGAGGACCAAATGCTGCAAAATACTTCTTAAAACGCATGCAGCAAGTGCGTAATGCCTGTTCTAATAATCTAAACTTATCTGAAATCATAATGACTCCTGAAGACCAACAACAGTATGACTCAGCCACTCACTGTTGGATTTGTGGTTTAGGCCTCTCCCCAGACGCAGAGAATCCAACAGTAAGAGACCATGATCACATTAGTGGAAAGTTTAGAGGAGCAGCACACAGTAAATGCAATCTTCAACTAAAGTTTGAACCAAAGACATGGAAGCTGCCTATATTCTTTCACAACTTGCGAGGTTACGACTCTCACCTTATAATGCAAGCAGTAACCAGCGACTTTAGGGTGTCATGCATTGCGCAGTCATCAGAAAAGTACATGTATTTCACTTTAAATAACATGTCTTTCTACGACTCTATGCAACACATGATGGGTTCATTAGAGTCACTGGCTATGTCCTTAAAGTCCTGCCCAATAACAGAAGAATATTTTGACCCAACTCTTGTTAGAAAGGGCGTTTACCCTTATGAGTACATGAACAGTTGGCAAAGGTTTGATAACCCAGCCCTTCCGCCTAAAGGCGCGTTCTTTTCTAGTCTCAGAGGAAAGGACATCAGTGATTCTGATTACCAGCATGCTCAAGATGCGTGGCAGAAGTTAGAGTGTAAAACGATGGGAGACTATCATGATTCCTATTTAATGGCGGATACCTGTTTGTTGGCGGACGTCTTTGAAAATTATAGGAAGACCTGCATGAAACTTTACAGCCTGGATCCCGCGCATTACATTTCTGCGCCCGGGATGAGCTGGGACGCTTTCTTAAAATTTACTGGAGTACAAATTGATTTATTGTCTGACCTGCCAATGCTTCAGATGATTGAAAACGGATTGCGTGGGGAATCAGTATGGCGTCGCACCATTACTGTAAAGCAAACAACAAATACTTGGACGACTATGATCCAAGTAAAAGGTCTAACTATCTCATGTATTTAGATGCAAACAATCTGTATGGATGGGCAATGGCGCAATCACTTCCATTACGCAACTTTAAAATGTACACAGGACTCAAAGACATTCAAAAGTTTTTAAAATGGCTACCTACTCTAGAAGCTGATCGTAAAAGAGGTCTCATTCTAGAAGTTGATTTAGAATATCCTCATGAACTTCATGATTACCATAATGACTATCCATTAGCGGCAGAAACCCTAAAAGTGTCAATGACAGAACCGCCTAAACTTGTGCCTAATCTTCGTGACAAAAAAAATTATGTCTGTCATTACAGACTTCTCCAATTTTATTTAAGACATGGTTTAAAGTTAACAGCAGTTCATCGTATAATCGAATTTGATCAAGAACAGTTCATGAAACCATACATCATGAAAAACACTGATCTCAGAACTAAATCCACAGATGCTTCAGAAAAAGACTTTTTCAAGCTGATGAACAACAGCTGTTTTGGAAAGACTATGGAGAATCCGCACAAGCGTAAAGATGTTAGATTGGTCACCAGAGAGAACGATGCAATTAAGCTAACTTCTAAACCTAATTATCAGGACTTCAGAAGATTTCATGATCAGCTTTTTGGCATAATGATGAAAAAAAAGAAAGTCAAATTGGATAAGCCCGTTTTTATTGGGTTTACTGTTTTAGAGCTGTCGAAGCTTTTGATGTTAGAATTTCTTTATGACTACTTTAAGCCCTTGTATCCTGAGTCCAGAGTTCTGTACACAGATACAGATTCCTTTGTAATCGACATCCCTACTGAAGATATCTATAAAGACATGGAATTAGAAGTAGCTAAAGGGCATGCGGGATGGTACGACACATCTGATTATCCTAAAGATTCGCCTTTGCATTCAACTGTTAACAAGAAGGTTTTAGGTAAGATGAAGGATGAATTATCTGGAGGTGTGATCAAGGAGTTTGTTGGTTTGAGGTCGAAAATGTACAGTCTTTCAAGCCAAAAAAAAGTTGTTAAAAAAGCAAAGGGAAAAATCTCGTAGTGTGTGCAGTCAAACATATCCCATGACAATTACAAAGAAGCATTTTTTTGGCAATAAGACTTTTCATCATGACAATTACAAGCTGCGATCTAATCTGCATGAGATTAACACAACAGTTGTAACAAAACGGTCTCTTGACCGCACTAACACAAAAAGAGTATTTGTTAATCCAGAGTTTTCATATGCAATTGGTTCATTGGAGAATAGTATAATCATATGGGCTTATATTTTTCAGCAATCGCACGTTCAATTATATCATCATCTAATTTAGCAAAATTAATATTATTTATTAATGCTAGATGTGCTTTAATTTTTTTTGTCATTTCGCAATATTCATGTTCCCATACCCATAAATCAAAATAAAAGCTTTGGGGTTTAAAGCGATTGTCGGCGATTGTTCTAGCCAGAGATTGTCAATCTTCTCAAATACATTCTTTAATGATATACTGATACTCAAATAAATCTTGCATTAATTTTAAAGACTTTCCCTTTGCCATTTCTGCCATTTCCCTTTGAGCTTCCATTTTAAACCCAAATGTATTTGCGTAGATTAAAACAGTTCTTTAAGCTTAAATATATCACCAACCAATTCAACCAAATTATTATCCATTACTGCTAAATGTGTTCGAATTTTTTAATATATTCTTGCTCCCAATCAAAATTTGAGGTTTTGTCTAGCATGGCATAATCAATCTTCTTAAATATTAGTCTAATAGCAAGATTATAATCAAATATTTTTCGCATTATTTCTAAGGACTCTTCCTTCACCATTCTTGCTTCCAGTGCCATTTCACGTAAGGATTCTTCCTTTTCCATTCTTGCCGCCATTTTAATTTAAATTAAAAAATAATTAAGCGACTGGAACTGTGTCTGGAGGGATTATCTGCAGTTCTTCCTTCACAAAAGATCTTCGGGGGGCTGGTCGTTTTTGTTGTGTCAGTTTCTCGTAAATAATACACGGGCGGATTCATTTTCACAATTTTTTTTATCTCATATGGATCAACACTCCAAACTGGATCTGTTGCCCTGATGCGAGTGTCCCCTTCTGCTTCTCCCGGTAAATAAAGGTACCTTACTTTCAAACCAAATGGTAATAGTTTGCTTGATGAAGACTCTCCTTCAACAACATTTATTTTTTGTTTTTTGATTGCTTGTACTGGTTTTAGACCTTTAAATTCTTCATTATTCATTGCACGTAGAACTGAGGGCAGTCTT
Source organism: Conus canariensis (assembly GCA_033310375.1). Lineage (NCBI taxonomy): Eukaryota > Metazoa > Mollusca > Gastropoda > Neogastropoda > Conidae > Conus > Conus canariensis. The sequence goes on from JAMYXO010001008.1 coordinate 20,697, forward strand.
TTTACCCATTCTGTGTTGCGAGAATTGTCAATCAGCTCTCTGTGATACTGGTAGGAGAAAAGTCTTTCAGATAACTGTTTGTTAAAGTTTTCAACCAAACCCTGTGATCTGTGAACTCCTGGAATGCCTCTTTTAATGGTAACTCTATGTTTTAACAATAATTGATTCACTTGACCTTTAAATTCTTTTCCATCATCGACTTGAATCATGCGAGGATAAGTTAAGGGTCCTCGTTGATATATCAGTTGTAAAGCGACAGCAACAGCAGAAGCACTCTTTTGTGTTAATGGTTCCACATCTTTGTATCTTGAAGCTATGTCAATGACTGTAAGTGCGTACTTAAATCTTTTTCGTCTAATCGTATCATGGGGTAAATATAGAAGATCCATTTGATGGGTGTCGTTCGGTATTGTGTTGACAAAGTGTGGTCTTTGTATTCGTTTAGGCGCTGGTAAATAAATTTGCCAAATCGCTTGTTTAGATAACCATTCTTTTGCTGTTTGTTTCACTGACTCCAGCTGCTTGGCTTAGCTTTTTAATTGCTGTTATTCCCTTCCAATATCCTTTTGGCGAATAATAGATCTTGTACATTTTTATTCAGCCAATACTTTTGTGCAACAAAATACACAGCGGTCATGCCAAAGACAATAAACAATATTTCTTGCATCTTTTGTTTTTTTTGATGGTTGATAAAAGTCGCTAAATTTTGGTGGGGGCAATGTTTTCAACTTGTTTGCCTGTTACTAGAAAATATTCTTTTATTGCTTGATCAACATCTTTAAATGTGTAAGCTGCATGTCCCTGTTGTTTAAGTCTGTCGTTAATAAAATCTAACTGCTCCATTCTTTGCTTTTCATAGGTGTCCTTGTGCAGCAGCTAGTTGCTCCATAGCTTTGTTATGTCTTTTTCTCTCGCCGTCATCCCGTAGTTTACTAAATGCATAATTACTTCCGCTAAAAGCAAGCGCATTAACCACAGCGCCACCAATCATCATTACGAGTGAAGCCATTTTTATAAATGTATTTTTTTTAATTTTACATATTGATACTGTCTGGAATTATTCCTTGCTTAACTAGAAAATCTTTCGTAGCAAATGAAGCGTAATAACAGCAATCAGCTTTGCTGAGTCTTCAAAGTCTAGTTTGCCAAGATCTGCTGGTTTTATTCTTAACAAGTTTTTACCAAGCATTGTGTATCCTACACTTAGGCCTTCAATAACAGCAGAATGGTATACAAGGTTAGTAATAGTTTTTTCGGTGCTCATTTTTAAAAAATAAAATAATATTTATTCATTAATAAAACATGAACTGCGATGATTTACTTCCTGAACTTACAAATGATCAAGTTGATGAACCAAGCTATTATGCGCCAAAAGGAAAGGCTGTATTCTTTGGCGGCGTGTGGAAAAACAAAACAGTACCTTGGAAATGAATTCAGCATAGAACAGATTCAACAGATGTCGACGCAAGACATTGTAAAGTATCACAACAGGTATGAAGCGCAAATGGGGTCAAGAATGGTAAAAAGTGTTGGGCAAAGGGTTCTTAGTTTGTACACTAAACTAGTTAGTAGATTTGCTCCCATTGATTCTGAACAAGATTTTTATGTATGATTTAACACAGGATCCCGTTTTAACAAAGTCATTAGAGTCTCTGGGATGTGATCTATATTACAGATTTGGAACATTGTTATCGCCATTAATCATGGGATTAATTACTTTTAATCATATAGATTTTGTTTCCCTTCAAAATGACCGAGCCAGAAAATCAGCAGAAAACATTGATGGAGAAAGTGACCAGTAAAAAGCCTCCTCATCCTGGCGTGTTGCAGCAGGAAAAAAATTAGCAGAGTGGAACAAACAAAAAAAAATTAATGTTGCAAATCACAGAATTATAACTCATAATGAAAACATAACACCGCCAACGCCAACAGTTGTTTCAATGCCAGCTGTAAATACACAAGTTGATTCAAGACCTACAACACCAAAGTCGTCATGGATTATTTGGATTAAAAGAGTTGGCATTTTTGGCGTCATTGCTGCTGGGGGTGGTTATTACGGTTATAAAATATATAAACAACGCCAGCAAAAACCAAAGCAGTCAAAAAAATCTCAACCACTAAATACAGAAGCCAAACAAAAAAGCATGCCAGAACCGCCAACAACAAAGATCATTTTTGATCCATTTCAGATGGAATAATATTTCAAGAACTTAATAAATAATTATAAATTGACTTGAATAAGAACTTGGTTGTACATAGAGGATGACTTTAAGTAAAAACTTAAAGTAACTTAAGTTAAGAACTTGAGGTAACTTGATTAAAAACTTAAGGTAACTTGATTAAGAACTAGATTAAGAACTTGGGGTAACTTGATTAAGAACTTGGGGTGACTTAATTAAGGACTTGGGGTAACTTAATTAAGGACTTGGGGTGACTTAATTTAAAAAACTTAATTAAGGACTTGGGGTGACTTAATTAAGGACTTGGGGTGACTTAATTAAGGACTTGGGGTGACTTAATTAAGGACTTGGGCGAAAAGTGGAACTGGTAGGACCACTCTCATTTGATATGTCAGCCACTTGCTTTGTGACTGAACAGGATGTGCGTGGGTGCTGTGCAGTGATTCGTTGTCGGGCTGGCCTGCAACTACTAGTTAAGCGCGATGAAGAACAGAGAAAGAGGCAGCTCACGCTATAGCAAAGAACGTGTTAGCGCACGCCCGCTGTGCGGACAGACCTATCATTTGGTGAATAGTTGACCGACCTTCCCTGACTGACTCAACACTTTAAACATTGCTGTTGTTGTGCGCGCTGCTTTTGTGTGTGTGTGTGTAAAATAGTGTAGTAAAAATGTGTAGTCATTTGAAGTACTCCCTTCGTTGGATTAATAAACTAAGAAAGACGACAGAACTCTTTGAAAAATATCCGAACTCGCAAACTGACAATTTCTATTACACAAGCCATCGCGTTGACGCCAAAGATACATGCTGCTCTAAAAACCCACGCCGGTGTGGCAGCTGACTGGATGTGAAGAAGGTATGTACATTGTCAACTAACTGACTGTGTGCTGTGTTCTGTGTAAACAAAGGCCTCTTGTCCTGTGTTAAGTCCGTAAACCCCACACACCAACAAACCGACACGCACACTGAAAACAGCGAAGTGGTGGCTTCCCATTCGAGAATGTTCAAGAACATTTGTGACAAAGCGCGCCGCGAGCCCGGTGAGAAAAGAAACGCAGTAGGCGCGCGAGGCGTGTTTTATTGATAGGGAGGCACACAGTTTGTAAACAGGACGCTCGGCCTGCTGACTTACTGCTGTTGTCTTGGTCTTGCAAAAAAGCTGACAGTCAACCGACTGGTAGTACAGACTGTTTGGGGAACGCAGACACTATTTATTATAGATGACTGTTCGGGCCGAAACTGGCTTTCAGTGGAAGACATGCTGGGATAAGTGTGTGGATTTTATGTCCAAAAATATAACTCATTTTAAAAGACTTTAGAGAACAATTAAAGACGGTGGTTTTATTCCACATGAAAGACAGAGACGCATTTGATGAATGTATGAAAGAAAATGATGTTATTGAAGACAATCAAGAAAAACGAAGGATTAAGCAAAAACTAAAGTCTCAAAAGTTTTCTAAAATTAGTATTAAAAACAGATAATCCTACACATTATGTATGTTTGTAAAGTGTTTACTATTAGAGAACTAATAAAATAGGCATTCTGGGTAAGCCGGCGGAGCAACAGCGAAACCGGCTTCAGCCGGTTGGAGCTGGCGGAGGTGGGTGAGCCAGAATGCCTATTTTTATAGTTTTCTCTAACACCTGTATACCAAATTTCATCAAGAAAGGTCAAAATTTTTAAAAATAACGCTTTTTTAACGGTAATAAATAACGGTCATAAAAACTATCGAAGACCCATGTTATTCACAGTATGTCCTTCTAGATTCATGCCAAGTTTGGTGGCGATCCGAGGACTCCCTTTGCCGCCAACATGAGAAAAGATTGTATTTTTTGATCGTTTTTAGGGGGTACGTGTTGTTTAACGGTTTTTTAACGGTCATAAATAACTGTCGTAGAAACTGTCCAATGACCCTATGTTACTCGGGAGATGTCCCTCTAGGTTCGATGTACCTGTGCAATGTCACAACGGCCATTTGATGAAAAGCAGAGGAAAAAGATGTCTTTGAAACCGTTATAACAGTTTTTTTAACGGTTTTTAAACGGTTTTATTTCTTTAAAGATTAGCCCAAAACCATCCTCGCGGGTCCAAACAGACATACCTGCTAAATTTCAAGAAGATCGGGTTTTAAAAAAGTTTTCTTTTATAGGGTTTTGGTGTTTTTAACGGTTTTTTAACTGTTAAAAAATAACGTTTTTTAACTGCCAAATAACGGTTTTAATTTTAGGGAAGTAGTCCTGTACCTGTGCAATGTCACAACAGCTATTTGAAGAAAAGCAGAGGAGAAAGATGTTCTTTGAAACCGTTATAACAGTTTTTTAAAACGGTTTTTAACGGTTTTATTTTTTTTAGAGATTAGCCCAAAACCATCCTCGGGTCACAACGGACGTACCTGCCAAATTTCATGACAATCGGTTGAGCCGTTTTTGAGTCTATAGCGTACACAGACACACACACACACACACACAGACAGAATTTGCCATTTATATATTAGAATATATATATACACGCCCTTTTGCGTATTCCCACCGGCCAGTTGGATGCTTCACCACCCTGGTGCTTTCCATGTGGTAGAAAATTGGGGATCTGCTAAGAACCTTAGTAGAAGCACAGTACAAAATACAGTAACAAGAAATCGTTCACCATCCAAGACCACATGGGCAGTTTAACCAGCAACATAATCTATTTACTCTTTACAGCAAATGCCCACAAAGCCAGTATTTTTGGGGGGAAACTAAAAATTCATTAAAAACTTTTTACCAACACAGATCGAACATCAAAAAGAACACTGGAACTCTAGTAACCAGATATTTCCACCAGACTAATCGCTCCCTTCATCATCTCACATGTATAGTTACCAAAAAGTTTTTTTCAGAGGACAATGATTACAGCCTTCGACATGAATCTTTCTGTTTTAAAAATTACGTACTGTTTACCCAGAGGGTCTCAACATGGTCACCCAGACTCTTCCCCATGCCCTCTCTTTTCACCAACCTCCCCTTCCAACAGTACCCCCACCTTTCATCTCCCTTTGCCTCTACCCCCTCCCTATCTTCACTATCTACCCTCACTGCCACACCCTTCCTTCAAGCCTTCTTTCAGACCTTCCCCTCCCAGGCTCTTGACCTTCTTCCTCCCTACCAGCTCCTCCTGTATGATCATTTATGTAACACACCTCTTGGTGACAACTCTTCTTCCTCCCTACCAGCTCCTCCTGTATGATTCCTTTATGCACACACCTGTTGGTGACAACTCTTCTTCCTCCCTACCAGCTTCTCCTGTACGATTCCTTTATGCACACACCTGTTGGTGACAACTCTTCTTCCTCCCTACCAGCTCCTCCTGTATGATTCCTTTATGTACCACCTGTTGGTGACAACTCTACTTCCTCCCTACCAGCTCCTCCTGTATGATTCCTTTATGCACACACCGTTGGTGACAACTCTTCTTCCTCCCTACCAGCTCCTCCTGTAAGATTCCTTTATGCACACACCTGTTGGTGACAACTCTTCTTCCTCCCTACCAGCTCCTCCTGTATGATTCCTTTATGCACACACCTGTTTGTGACAACTCTACTTCCTTCCCTACCAGCTCCTCCTGTATGATTCCTTTATGCACACACCTGTTGGTGACAACTCTTCTTCCTCCCTACCAGCTCCTCCTGTATGATTCCTTTATGCACACACCTGTTGGTGACAACTCTTCTTCCTCCCTACCAGCTCCTCCTGTATGATTCCTTTATGTACACACCTGTTGGTTTACAACTCTTCTTCCTCCCTACCAGCTCCTCCTGTATGATTCCTTTATGCACACAAACCCGTTTTGGTGACAACTCTTCTTCCTCCCTACCAGCTCCTCCTGTATGATTCCCTTTATGCACACACCTGTTGGTGACAACACTTCTTCCCCCCTACCAGCTCCTCCTGTATGATTCCTTTATGTACACACCTGTTGGTGACAACTCTTCTTCCTCCCTACCAGCTCCTCCTGTTATGATTCCTTTATGCACACACTGTTGGTGACAACTCTTCTTCCTCCCTACCAGCTCCTCCTGTATGATTTCCTTTATGTACACACCTGTTGGTGACAACTCTTCTTCCTCCCTACCAGCTCCTCCTGTATGATTCCTTTAGCACACACCTGTTTGTGACAACTCTTGCTGGTGTCCCGTTTAAAACCCCCCCCCCCCCCCCACCTTCGATCATCTTTACAAAAATCCCCCCCCCCCCACCTTCGATCATCTTTACAACAATCCCCCCCCCCCAACCTTCGATCATCTTTACAAAATCCCTCCCCCCCCCACCTTACGTCATCTTTACAACATCCCCCCCCCCCCCTTTTTTTTTTAGTACCTCCCCAATCCTTCCCTTTCACACGGGCTTGTACACACACAATTTTTGATAATTTCGTTCCTGCCTCCAGTCCTTCCTCTACCTGCATGCTTTTCCCCCTCTCCCTTTCCCCTCTTCCCACTCTGCCCCACCTCTTCGAAGCAGGCATGTAATGTGGTCAGCCTACTTAAAATAGTACTCTAGTTGTGATTTACTTTATATATATATTGTCTTACTCACTTTTACACACCGTTTGATATTTACAAGAACTACACATAGGTGAGATGAATTCGTTTGAAATGTCCATAGGCAATTGAATCTGCGACATGTTACTAAAAACTGGTATCCTCCCCCCTCTTCCCCCCTTCTCTCTCTATTTGGTGTGCCTGCGTGCGTATGTATTGGGGGGGGGGGGGGGGGGTATTTTGGGGTGCGAGTGCTTTCTGTGTGTGAATGTTCAGGGAGGTGGGATTGGTTTTTGGAGTCTATATTGGTGCAATGTTTTAACACTGGATCACTTTTGTTTAACTGGAAAATTTTTGATTTTTCTCTGTTGGGGCCTGTGCCAGCCAGCTGTAATTCACTGAATGATAATCAAAGAAAGGCGGAGTGAAGATTTTTGATTTTTCCAGTAGAAACCTAAATAAAGAATCCCTGAGGAAGGCACAGAGCCAAAATGTTCGAAAAAAAAACTTGCTTGTTTGCTTTTTCATTGTGTGTTTGTGTGTTTTGTGTTATAACATATATATATATATTTTGTGTTGTATATATTATAAAATGTATACAAAATATGTATAGATATTTATATAAGGTGTGTGTATAAATTTATATATAATAAAATAGTTCTGAGGCATTCATATTTTTAAAGTGCACATGAAATCAAAATTCATCAATCAAGGGAGGCAAGGGGAAGGTAAGTCTCAACAGATTTTCGTCTGCCAAGGGTCACCAAGAGAGATGTGTACATTGAGCTCCTGGCTACACCCATTTTTTTTTTTTTTTACAACAGCATAAGACATCCAGATTTCTTTTTATCTGGACAAGCAAAACGTGAATGCGGTTCAGAATGGATATTTAGTCCACACCTGTACTTGCCTATGTGACCCATACATACTTTGTGTGGCTTTTTACCCCCTGTGCTCTTTGCACAGCCTACTTTGTAAGCTTAACATATAGTTGGCTATCAGTCACAGTTGCATACTGTTGTTCGTTTCTTTTCTGGATGTGTTTTTCCCCATGGGCTGAGTTGTTTTTGTGATGCACTTTGTTCCTTGCTGGACAATGACAGCAGCCCCAGGAAAGGTGCGTGTGGTCAGCTGGGCTACAAAAGACAGAACTTGACCATGTGCACTGCCCCGTGTTTTTCTACAAGTATATAACTTGACCTGTGCCTGCCTGTGCATGTCTGTCTATAGAACTTGACCATGTGCACTGCCCTGTGTATGTCTCCATGTATATAACTTGCCTGTGCACTGCCCGTGTATGTCTCCTTGTAAGAAATTGACCAGGGGCACTGCCCTGTGTAGTCTCCATGTATAGAACTTTTACCATGTGCACTGCCCTGTGTATGTTCCCCTGTAGAGAACTTGACCATGGGGCACTGCCCTGTGTATGTCTACATGTATAGGGCTTGACCATGGTAAATGCCTGTATGTCTCCATGTATAGAGACCATATGCACCCGCCCTGTGTACATCTCCATGAAAAGGACTTGACCATGTGCACTGCTCTGTGATGCTCCATGTATACAACTTGACCATGGGGACTGCTCTGTGTATATCTCTATCTATAGAACTTGACCATGTGCACTGCTCTGTGTATGTCTGCATTAAGAACTGACCATTTCCTGCTGTGTTTGTCTACATGTATAGGGCTTGACCATGGCAAATGCTCTGGCATGTCTATCTATAGAACTTACCATGTGCACTGCTCTGTGTGTCTTCATGAAGAACTTGACCATGTGCACCCGCTCTGTGTATTCTCTATCTATAGAACTTGACCATGTGCACTGCCCTGTGCATGTCTCCATGTAAGAATTGACCATGTGCAATGCCCTGGGGGATTCTCCATGTATAGAACTTGACCATGTGCACTGCCCTGTGTATGTTTCCATGTAAAGAACTTGACCATTGTCACTGCCCTGTGTATGTCTCCATGTAGAGAACTTGACCATGTGCATGCTTTTGTGTAGTCTACATGTAGCCCTGTGTATGCCTCCATGTATAAACTTGACCATGTGCACTGCTCTTGTATTGTCTAAAATTACAGAATTGACCATGTGCAGTGCTCTGTGTATGTCCCCCATTAGAGAACTTGACCATGTGCACTGCTTTGTGTATGTCTCCATGTATAGAAAATTGACTAAAGTGCCGCTGGGTTTTTTGTATGTCTACATGTATAGAACTTGGTCATGGGGAAAATGCTGTGCATGTCCTCCAAGTACAGAACTTGACCATGTGCACTATTTGTGCATGTCTCCAAGTACAGAACTTGACCAGTTTCACTTTCCTGTGTTTTGTCCCGCATGTATAGGACTTAACCATGTGCACGTGTTTGTTTATGTCTACATGTATAGAACTTGACCAAGTGCACTGCTCTGGGGTGTCCCCCATGTTTAGAAACAAGCTGAGAATACAACACACTACAACAGTATTGCAAGGTGTATTTTTTGGAGAAAGGGAAATCCCCCCCCCCCCCCCCCCCACCCCCCCCCCCTCCCCCCCCCCCCCCCTTTTTTTTTTTTTTTTCCCTTTATTTTTGGGGTTTTCATGTATTTTAAAACTATTTTTTTTTACATATCCTACATTTTTGTTTTCCTATTCAAAATAGGGGGGTTTTTTTTGGTTTTAAAAAAGGGGGGCTTGCATTTGGGGAAAAAATTTTAAAAAAAGATTTCCAAATTTTGTGAAAACCTACAAGATACCCCCCAAAAAAAACATTTATGGGGGGTCCCCAAAACAAAAATTTTCCAAAATAAAAAATATACGGGAAAACAAAACTAAACACAAAAACCAAAAACTCCAAAATTTTCATATTTTTTCTTAAAAAAAAATTTTTCCCGAAAAAAATTTTATTTCTCTCAGTTTTCCCTTTAAAATCAAAATTTTTTGTTTTTGGAAAACAGTTTTCCTTTAAACAAGAAAACGATAAAAGGGGGACGGGGGGGGAAAAGGGGGGTTTGCCCCTTAGTTACCCCCGCCCCTTTTTTAATTTTTTTTCAAGGGGATCTCCTTTTGTGCCAAAAAAAATTTTTAAAAAATTTCAAAAAATTTTCCTTTGGGGTTTTTTTTTCCCCCGAATCTGTTTCCCCGGAACCAAAATTTTTAAAATTTTTTTTCCCTTTTCTTAATTTTGTTTTTTGCAAAGTTTCATTGTTTAAAAACCTTTTAAAAAATTTTGGGGGCTTTTTTTTGAAATTTTTTTTGGGGGCCCCCAAAAACAAAAAAAATTTAAACCTCCCCCCACTCCTCAAAAAATAAAATAAAATAAAATAAACAAAAAATTTTAACCCCCCCCCCCCCCCCCCCCCCCCCCCCAATTTTTTTTTTTTTTTTTTAAAAGAACGAAGCCTTTTAAATTTTCATAAAGAAAGGGGGACGCAGAAAGAAGTAAAGGGGAAGGGGTTTTTACATTACATTTTAAAAAAGGAAGGGGAAAAAGGGGGGTTTCAAAATGCAACATATGAAATAATTTAATAAGGGAAAAAATGAAAAAAGCATTACAAAAATTTTAAAAAAAAAGTGCTTTATTTTTTTTTCAAAATACAAAGCAAAAATTTAAAATTTTTTTTTATTCTTCCAAAAATTTTTTTGAAAATTAAAAATAAAATTTTTAAAATTTATTTTTTTAATCAAGCCAAAACAAACCCCCCCAAATGTATATGTAAATATGTTTTTTCATTAAAGACTTTTAAAAAAGAAAAATTTTCCCTTTTTTATGGATGCCCCTCCCCACCCTCTTTACTTTTTTTTTAAAATTTTAAAAAAAAATTTTTCCCAAAAAAGGGGAAAAAAAAATTTTTTAAAGGGGGGGAAAAGGGGGGTAAAAATTTGGGCCTTTTTTAAAATTTGGGGTTTTTATTTTGACAAACCCAAACAGCCCCCTGTTTTGGGGAGTTGAAAAATTGCAAAAAAAAACTGCAAGGGATTTTTTGGGGGGGAGAAAGGGGAAAAAAACAGAGAGAAAGAAAAGAGAAACTTTTTCTCACTCACACGCTGTGGGAAATAAATTTTTCCCCCAAAAATCCCAATTTACTACGGGAAAAGGGGTAACATGTTTTTCTTTTCATTTTTCCCCCAACGGGGTTTTTTTTAAAACCCTTTGAGTTAAAAACCCGGGGTACATGAGTTATTTTTCCCTGATTAAAGTTTTACAGTCTCCTCATCACCCAGGGGCTTTAAACCCCTTTTGTAAAAAAAAAATATGAACAACCCAAATAACCTGACTGAAAAAAAAATAAAAAACTTTAAAAAAAAAAAAAAAAGAAAAAAGGTTTTTTTGGGTAAAGCTTACGGGAAAAAAATTTTTTTCCCCTTCCCCCGAATTATAGGGGCATTTTTTTTTTTACACAGGAAAAAATGTTATGTTTTTTTAATTTTTTCCCCCCAATCTACTAAAAACCCCCGTGCCATAAAAACTGGGGAAATTTTTTTGGGGGGAAAAAGGGGAAAAAAGGGGGCCCCCGGGGCCCTCCCGCCCCCCCCGCAGTTAAAATTTTCCTTTTTTAAAAAAAATTCAAAAAAAGCTGCCCCATTTTTCCCCAAAATTTTGGGTTTTTCCCCCCAAAAAACCCCCTGTTTTACATTGGAAAGCCCCTGTCCTCTTTAAACCCCTTTAAAACCCCCGGGATCCTCATTTTCCCCAAAATTTTTGTTTAAAATTTTTGGGGGGAACATTTTACACATTTCCCAAAAAAAAATTTTTTTTAAATTTTCTAAAACCAATCCAAAAGGTGTTATTCAAACAGTAAAATTTTTGCAAACAATTTTTCGGGTTTTTTAATTTTTTAATTTTCCCAAAAACCCATAATTTTGTTTCCCTATTCAGGGGGTTAATCTAGGGTTTTTGGGAAAAAAGGGGGGGGGGAGTCCCCCTCTCAAAATAAAAAAAAAAGGGGGGGGGCCCCCCCCCCCCCCCCCCCCCCGTTACATTTTTTCCTCCACCTTTGTTTTTCAGACCCTTTTTCACAAAACCCTTTTTTTAAATCCCTCAAAATTAAAAAAACTTTTTTTTTTTTCAAAAAAACTTTTCCCCCCCTCCCCATTTTGGGAAAAGAAATTTTTTTTTTTTTTTTT
>JAMYXO010001009.1:5000-34552 GCA_033310375.1 Conus canariensis
TTCTATCACTTCGGACCAAGTTAAAAATGTCTAACTGTATAATATCCCTTCATTTCGGTCAATGGAAGCTAATTATGTTTTTTTGTTTTTTTACTCAGGTTAAGTCAGTACTTATCTCCCCTCATTTCTGAATGTCGTATCAGACTTGAATTATGTGATAGATATGTTCTTTCGTTCAATATGTTGTTCTGGCCGGATAGTATAACAGAGATGTTAGTTTTAATTTTCCTTGAAGTTTCGTAGACACAGCACGAACCGTGGAACATATGGGCGTTCAAGGGATTAACTATTTAGGCCAGGGAGCGAGGAATTCTCGCCGTATTGCCCCTACATTTGGTTCCGTTCTCTTCGTGTCCTGTGTCCTATATGTTTGTGTGACAGAAGTGTGAATGAACTCTATTTTTATTTAAGCTTTTATTGACTAAAGAAATTGTCCTTAGTAGAGGTCAACTAAAAGGGAAAGAAGTTATTCTAATTCATTTGTCCTTTTTGTAGTGACAAAAACGACGTTGTTGACCTTATTTACTATATTGTGACCCTTGATACTGTGACGCACTGCCAGACCCACTACGTTGCCACACATTGACTTCCACAAGGACTGTAGGGCGGTGATTTCTTGTCTGGAGACTGATCTCCGCCGTAGGGCGGAATTTTTCGCCCATTCCTTCAGTTGCAGCTTCCATTCTTGGGCTGTTCACCCGGGCACCAGCCTTCGTTCAAACCTGTGTGAACTAGCGGTGGTGAACTTTTCTACTTCTCTGAGACAGCTGCTTCACCTCTGACCAGGAGACCAGCCAACAACGACCTTCACCTCACTACAAAATCCACCTCCCTCTGCGAACCTCCTCGGTCATGGACTCTTGTTCGACAGTTAAGTTACCGTTTCGTGTGGTATAAATGTGGGTCTGGCGTGTGTGTGTGTTTAAAGGCTGTCACTGATCCGCTTTGTGCTTATTAATTCTCACTGTGTAGGTCCAGTCGGATGTAGTATTGTTTCTAGAACTATCTTTCTTCCGTCATTCTGCTGAATGTCCTTGTAGCGGGTTAGGTTGGGATAGTAGCGGGATTCTGGGGTATTTGGGAGCGTTTATTTAGACCCCGCCTTTTACTGTTCTCTCTTTACAAACATACATAATGTGTAGGATTCTGGGGTATTTGGGAGCGTTTATTTAGACCCCGCCTTTTACTGTTCTCTCTTTACAAACATACATAATGTGTAGGATTATCTGTTTTTAACACTAATTTAGAAAACTTTTGAGACTTAAGTTTTTGCTTAATCCTTCGTTTTTCTTGATCGTTTTCAATAACATCATTTTCACGCATACATTCATCAAATGTGAAATCAATTTCTGCAAAACTCTTCACATCTGGCCGCATTACCGATCACCTCTGGGTCTTACTTGAGACCCTATGGCGCCCTAGGGCCCCAAGTCAGACCCAGAGGGTCACGTATAACACGGCCAGATGTGAAGAGTTTTGAGGATATGCCTCTCATACTTGTTTGCCTGCTTTCTATTTGTCTAATTTGGGCAATCCCCTCACCTCCATTTTAGTGGTCCTTCCCATAGCCGCACCAGGGCGACCATTTTAGGTTTACGGGCGTTCATAGCCGCGCCAGTGACCATATTTTGGGTTTACGGGCGTTCATAGCCGCGCCAGTGACCCAATACGAAAGTGGGAAGGATCACTTGAGGGCAGGGAAGAGGGCAAATTTAGACTTTTCAATGCCATGACAACCAAGTATTTAAAACTACCGCAGGCATATCCTCAATGTTGTTATCTTCAAGATTTATATATACTGTACACAAACAAACGCTTTACAATTACATGGTGTCTACTTGCCTAGAGTAAAGTTGTTTTTTATTTTGTTAAAACAACACCAAAAGCTAAATAACAAAGTGTATCTTACATTACTTTTTAGCCACTACTTTTTAATAAATATTTGTTTTAAATGCTTTTAGATTTAAATATAAAATGCAGATTTTAATACATAAAATTGGAAAAAGATTATTTGGGGTGGGGAATTTAGCCGCCTAAATTTATACAATGCCGCGTGACGGCTAACGCCTGCACTAAACGACGCCGGTGGGGAATTTAGCCGCCTAAATTTATACAATGCTGCGTGACGGCTAAACGCCTGCAGTAAACGACGCCCTTACTCCGTTATGTGTAACTCGACACGAACCAGCAAACAGTGCGACGCTTCGACTCGGCAATTATGCAGTTGGGTAAGCCGTGACCTAGAATTAGTAGAGTACTACATAAAGGCAGCAAACCCTTCAGAAGTGAAGAGGAGTTGTCTCCCCGGAAAAGAATGTAACAATTAATTGTGTTTTATCCTTTATGAAAAAAATCGTCATCAAGTTCTTAACAAGTTCTTATTCAAGTTTTTATTCAAGTTCTATTCAAGTTCTTATTCAAGTTCTTATTTAAGTTCTTAACAAGTTTTTATTCAAGTTCTTATTCAAGTCATCGTCAAGTTCTTAACAAGTTCTTATTCAAGTTTTTATTCAAGTTCTATTCAAGTTTCTATTCAAGTCGTCATTAAGTTCTTATCAAGTCGTCATCAAGTTCTTATCAAGTTCTTATTTAAGTTTTCATCAAGTCGTCATGAAGTCGTCATCAAGTCGTTATTAAGTTCTTATTCAAGTCACTTATAATTATTTATTAAGTTCTTGAAATATTACTGCATATCAAATGGATCAAAATGAGATTTTGTTGTTGGCAGTTCTAGTATTCTTTTTTGTTCAGATTTTGTATTTAGTGGCTGTGATTTTTTGGGCTGCTTTGGTTTTTGCTGTCTTTATATGTTTTATAAACGTAATAACCACCCCACCAACAGCAATGATGCCAAAAATGCCAACTCTTTTAATCCAAATAATCCATGAATACTTTGGTGTTGCGGGACTTGAAACAACTTGTTCTTGTTGTGGCTCTGGCACTGAAACAACTGGTGTTTTTTCATTATGAGTTATATGTTGTAACTCTAATTTTCTTTTTTTGTTCCACTCTGCTAATTTTTTCCCTGCTTCAACGCGCCCAGGATTCTTTTCATGGGTCACTTTCTCCACCTGATTCAACGTTTTCTGATTCTGCTCGGTCATTTTTAAGGGAAATAAAATCTATATGATTAAACGTAATTAACCCCATAATTACTGGCGACAATAATGTTCCAAATCTGTAATATAGATCACATCCTAGAGACTCTAATGACTTTGTTAAAACTGGATCCTGCGTTAAATCGTACATAAAATCTTGTTCAGAATCAATGGGCGCAAATCTACTAACGAGTTTAGTGTACAAACTAAGAACAGTTTGACCGACACTTTTGACCATTCTTGATCCTAATTGCGCTTCATACCTGTTGTGATACTTTACAATGTCTTGTGGCGACATCTGTTGAATCTGTTCTATGCTGAATTCATTTCCAAGGTACTGTTTTGTTTTTCCACACGCCGCCAAAGAATACAGCCTTTCCTTTTGGCGCATAATAGCTTGGTCATCAACTTGATTATTTGTAATCATAAGTTCAGGAAGTAAATCATCGCAGTTCATGTTTTATTAATAATAAATATTATTTTATTTTTAAAAAATGAGCACCGAAAAAACTGTTGCCAACCTCGTATACCATTCTGCTGTTATTGGAGGTCTAAGTGTAGGATACACAATGCTTGGTAAAAGCTTGTTAAGAATAAAACCAGCAGATCTTGGCAAGCTAGATTTTGAAGACTCAGCAAAGTTGATTGCTGTCATTACAGCTTCATTTGCTACGAAAGATTTTCTAGTTAAGCAAGGAATAATTCCAGAAAATATAAATATGTAAAACTGGAAAAATACATTTATAAAAATGGCTTCACTCATAATGATGATAGGCGGCGCAGTGGTCAACGCGCTTGCTTTCAGCGGAAGTAATTACGCGTTTAGTAAACTACAAAATAACGATGAGAGAAAAGACATAACAGAGCTATGGAGCAACTAGCCGCTGCACAAGATGCTTATGAAAAGCAAAGAATGGAGCAGTTAGATTTTATTAACGACAGACTTAAACAACAGGGACATGCAGCTTACACATTTAAAGATGTTGACCAGGCAATAAAAGAATATTTTCTAGTAACAGGCCAACAAGTTGAAACATTGCCCCCACCAAAATTCAGCGACTTTTTATCAACCATCAGAAAAACAAAAGATGCAAGAAATATTGTTTATTGTCTTTGGCATGACCGCTGTGTATTTTGTTGCACAAAGTATTGGCTGAATAAAAATGTACAAAATCTATTATTCTCCAAAAGGATATTGGAAGGGAATAACGGCAATTAAAAAGCTTAGCCAAGCAGCGGGAGTCAGTGAACAAACAGCAAAAGAATGGTTATCTAAACAAGCGATTTGGCAAATTTATTTACCTGCGCCTAAACGAATACAGAGACCACACTTTGTGAATATAACTCCAAACGACACCCATCAAATGGATCTTCTATATTTACCCCATGATACGATTAGACGAAAAAGATTTAAGTACGCACTTACAGTCATTGATATAGCTTCAAGATACAAAGATGCGGAACCATTAACACAAAAGAGTGCTTCTGCTGTTGCTGTTGCCATACAGCTGATATACCAACGAGGACCCTTAACTTATCCTCGCATGATTCAAGTCGATGACGGAAAAGAATTTAAAGGTCAAGTGAATCAATTATTGTTAAAACATAGAGTTAGCATTAAAAGAGGCATTCCGGGTGTTCACAGATCACAGGGTTTGGTTGAAAACTTTAACAAACAGTTATCTGAAAGACTTTTCTCCTACCAGTATCACAGAGAGCTGATTGACAATTCTCGCAACACAGAATGGGTAAAAAGACTGCCCTCAGTTTTGCGCGCAATGAATAATGAAGAATTTAAAGGGCTAAAACCAGTACAAGCAATCAAAACCAAACGAATAAATGTTGCTATTGAAGACTCATCCAGTAAACTATTACCATTTGGTTTAAAAGTGAGATACCTTTATTCACCGGGAGAAGCGGAAGGGGACACTCGCATCAGGGCAACAGATCCAGTTTGGAGTGTTGATCCATATGAGATAAAAAAAATTGTGAAAATGAATCCGCCCGTGTATTATTTACGAGAAACTGACACAACAAAACGACCAGCCCCCCGAAGATCTTTTGTGAAGGAAGAACTGCAGATAATCCCTCCAGAAACAGTTCCAGTTGCTTAATTATTTTTTAATTTAAATTAAAATGGCGGCAAGAATGGAAAAGGAAGAATCCTTACGTGAAATGGTACTGGAAGCAAGAATGGTGAAGGAAGAGTCCTTAGAAATAATACGAGAAATATTTGATTATAATCATATTATTAGACAAATATTTAAGAAGATTGATCATGTCATGCCAGACAAAACCTCAAATTTTGATTGGGAATATATTAAAAAGATAAAAAAAAATTCGAGCACATTTAGCAGTAATGAATAATAATTTGGTTGAATTGGTTGGTGATATATTTAAGCTTGAAGAACTGTTTTAATCTACGCAAATACATTTGGGTTTAAAATGGAAGCTCAAAAGGAAATGGCAGAAATGGCAAAGGAAAAGTCTTTAAAATTAATGCAAGATTTATTTGAGTATCAGTATATCATTAAAGAAGTATTTGAGAAGATTGACAATCTCTGGCAATCGCCAGACAATCGCTTTAAACCCCAAAGCTTTTATTTTGATTTATGGGAACATGAATATTGTGAAATGACAAAAAAAATAAAAGCACATCTAGCATTAATAAATAATATTAATTTTGCTAAATTAGATGATGATATAATTGAACGTGCGATTGCTGAAAAAATATAAGCCCATATGATTATACTATTCTCCAGTGCCCAATTGCATATGAATACTCTGGATTAACAAATACTCTTTTTGTGTTAGTTCTATCAAGAGACCGTTTTGTTACAACTGTTGTGCTAATCTCATGCAGATTAGATCGTAGTTTGTAATTGTCATGATGAAAAGTCTTTTTATTGAACAATGCTTCTTTGTAGTTGTCATGTGAAATGTTTGACTGCACAACACTGCGAGATATTCCCTTTGCTTTTTTAATAGTACTAGTTTGACATGCGAGACTGTACATTTTCGACCTTAAACCAATAAACTCATTGATCACACCTCCAGATAATTCATCCTTCATCTTACCTAAAACCTTCTTATTAATAACTGAATGCAAAGGTGAATCTTTAGGGTAATCAGATGTGTCGTACCATCCGGCATGCCCTTTTGCTACTTCTAATTCCATGTCTTTGTAAAAATCTTCAGTAGGGATGTCGATTACAAAAGAATCTGTATCTGTGTACAGAACTCTGGACTCTGGATACAAGGGTTTAAAGTAGTCGTAAAGAAATTCTAACATCAAAAGCTTCGACAGCTCTAAAACAGTAAACCCAATAAAAACAGGTTTGTCCAATTTGACTTTCTTTTTTTTCATCATTATTCCAAAAAGCTGATCATGAAATCTTCTGAAGTCTTGATAATTTGGTTTTGAAGTCAACTTAATTGCATCGTTTTCTCTAGTGACCAATCTGACATCTTTGCGCTTGTGCGGATTTTCCATAGTCTTTCCAAAACAGCTGTTGTTCATCAACTTGAAAAAGTCTTTTTCTGAAGCATCTGCGGATTTAGTTCTGAGATCAGTATTCTTCATGATGTATGGTTTCATGAACTGTTCTTGATCAAATGCAATTATACGATGAACTGCTGTTAACTTTAAACCATGTCTTAAATAAAATTGGAGAAGTCTGTAATGACAGACATAATTTTTTTTGTCACGAAGATTAGGCACAAGTTTAGGCGGTTCTGTCATTGACACTTTTAGGGTTTCTGCCGCTAATGGATAGTCATTATGCAGGTCATGAAGTTCATGAGGATATTCTAAATCAACTTCTAGAATAAAGCCCCGTTGTTGATCAGCTTCTAGAGTATGCAGCCATTTTAAAAACTTTTGAATGTCTTTTACACCTCCTGTGTACATTTTAAAGTTACGTAATGGAAGTGATTGACTCATAGCCCAACCATACAGATTGTTTGCATCTAAATACATAAGATAGTTAGAAGTTTTACTTGGATCATAGTTGTCTAGGTATTTGTTGTTTGCTTTACAGTAATGGTGAGACGCCATACTAATTCCGCCACGCAATCCGTTTTCAATCATCTGAAGCATTGGTAGGTCAGACAACAGGTCAATCTGTACACCAGTAAATTTTAAGAAAGCGTCCCAACTCATCCCAGGCGCAGAAATATAATGCGCAGGATCTAGACTATAATGTTTCATGCAGGTCTTTCTGTAATTTTCAAAGATATCCGCCAACAAACAGGTATCCGCCATTAAATAGGAGTCATGATAGTCTCCCATTGTTTTACACTCTAATTTCTGCCACGCTTCTTGAGCATGCTGGTAATCGCAGTCGCTAATGTCTTTTCCTCTAAGACTAGAAAAGAACGCACCTTTAGGCGGAAGGGCTGGCTCTTCAAACCTTTCCCAACTGTTCATGTACTCATAAGGATAAACGCCCTTTCTAACGAGCGTTGGGTCAAAATATTCTTCCGTTATTGGGCAGGACTTTAAGGACATAGCCAGTGACTCTAATGAACCCATCAGGTGTTGCATAGAGTCATAAAAAGACAGGTTATTTAAAGTGAAACACATGTACTTTTCTGATGACTGCGCAATGCATGACACCCTAAAGGCGCTAGTTACTGCTTGCAATATAAGATGAGAGTCGTAACCTCGCAAGTTATGAAAGAATATAGGCAGCTTCCAAGTTTTAGGTTCAAACTTTAGTTGAAGATTGCATTTACTATGTGCTGCTCCTCTAAACTTTCCGCTAATGTGATCATGATCTCTTACTGTTGGGTTTTCTTTACTTGTTAGCTCTAAACCACAAATCCAACAGTGAGTGGCTGAGTCATATTTTTGTTGGTCTTCGGGGGTCATCTTGAGATCGGATAGGGTCAGATTATTAGAACAGACATTTCGCACTTCCTGCATGCGTTTTAAGAAATATTTTGCAGCATGAGGTCCTCTATATAATTCTGGCTTTGAATGGACACCATCCGACCTGACAACAATGAAGGCAAATGAACAAATCTGGTGATTACTCATTAAGACTGTTTTTGGTAAATTTTTTGGAGCTGGCCCTTCATAAGGAACAATAAGCGACTCGAAGTCTGCGTAAACAACATATGGACTCGTTTGCAGTCTTTTGTAATTCTTAAAACGAACCTTACTGCCTTCTCGCGGCGTAATTAGTTCTGTATTACAGTAGAGAACTATAAAATAGGCACTCTGGCTCACCCACCTCCGCCAGCTCCAACCGGCTGAAGCCGGTTTCGCTGTTGCTCTGCCGGCTTACCCAGAGTGCCTATTTTATAGTTCTCTAATAGTAAACACTTTACAAACATACATAATGTGTAGGATTATCTGTTTTTAACACTAATTTAGAAAACTTTTGAGACTTTAGTTTTTGCTTAATCCTTCGTTTTTCTTGATCGTTTTCAATAACATCATTTTCACGCATACATTCATCAAATGCGTCTCTGTCTTTCATGTGGAATAAAACCACTGTCTTTAACTGTTCTCTAAAGTCTTTTAAAACTGAGTTATATTTTTGACATAAAATCCACACACTTATCCCAGCATGTCTTCCACTAAAAGCCAGTTTTGATAAAGTATTTCTTTTTCTAACTATATCCTTTTCTGCTGAACAATCATCTATAATAAATAGTGTCTGCGTTCCCTCAAACTGTCTATAAAAGTGTTCTAAACACTCACTCAGTTTATTGCTAGGGTCAACTAAATAGATTTCATCATCCGTCCATATAAACCTTCTATCGTGATATGCTTTGTTCCATTTAAGTGTCGGACAGAAAATTACAATATGATCAAAATTATAACTATAAACTGTTTATAATAGGTCGAGGACAAATATTGTTTTTCCACAACCAGTCTGTCCACAAATCAATGAACAATGAGGGGTTTTTGTCATAAAGTTTAACATCGGCATTGACACCAAAGTTGTCTGCTCCATAGTTTTAAAACAGAATTTAATCTAATCCAGTTATTGTTTTTATCATACTCTCTGTCAAAACTTGTTCAGTATAATAAAACCCTATAAGGCCCAAATGTGTAAGATTAATCCAGTTCAGTTCTGTAAGATCGTTTCTATTTAGACTAATATCAATTTTGTTGCTTGTTGTTATGACCTTAATATCCTCGCCATTGTAAAGAACGACGACAGTAACTTTAAGTTTGTCAACGTCTAAGTTTTGCCAGCTAATAAGAATTCCTTTCATAAGATTGTCACTGACGCCCAGAGCTCCATTTCTCGCCTCATCTTTTAAGACAGAAATTTTAAATATCATTGTGAACGTGTCTCCTAATTTTGTGCGTGGAATGAACTGTAATTTTGTAGAAGCTTTCTTTAAAACCGATTCTCTTCTGTGGAGGATGTACTGTTTGTCCCCAAACGGCTTTATTTCGATCTCTTTCCGACTGTTGTCCTCTGGCATAAGACTTACATGTAAAGGGCCAGAGTTCAATGCTTTTCTGAAACTTTTTTGACGGTCAAAAAATGTAAATGGGCTTAAGAATTCAAATTTTATGTCCCATTCTAAATATGGTTCTAAGTGCCATTTGTTGTCAGTTTTTCGAACTATTTTATATTCATACTGACCTGTATTATTTGCTTCTACATTGCGTAGTTGTTCTAGTTTAGGAAACCTTTTGTTGTCGTCAACCTCTTTGCGCTTATAATAACCATCTTTAGTGTACTCAAAACCATATAAAGTGCCTATCTCACCGTTTTGTTCAAAGTCCTCAACGTCTGCAAGGTCTTTTAATTCTAAAGTTACACACCTCTCAGGCGCTAATGTGACCCCCGAATCGTCTGGTCCACGTGACATTTTTTAAAACAACGTATTATTTTATTTCTAAAACAATGTGCAGGTTATCACATTTCACGACTTTCCCTGTTTTATCTGTGATCTTTATATTAAATGATCTGACCCTCCCACAAGCTAATCTTTTAAACTGTAAATTAGGGAATTGTATAATTTCATAATCGCAATATGCAGCTTTCCCTGATGGAAGAGCTCATAAAACAGTTGAGGGCCTTCCATCATATAAGTTTTCATCAGTGCTCAGCTCGTCCAAATGAACATAGAGTAATGAATGTAATGCAAGATCGAGCGGGTTTTCTCCCTCATAAGTAGTTTTGTCTGATGTAACTCTAAAACTATGATTGTCAGTTGCAAAGCCTAACATTTTAGCTAGCTCTACATCAAAAAGGTAATGGTCTACTTCTTCTTCAGGTTTGAATGTCAACATTATTTTCAAATTTGCATTGTTAAGTTTGAGAGTAATGTCGAAGTTACTCATTGCTTCTTTTAGCGAGCAAAACCCGTAATAACCATCAGGTATGGTTAACTGGCTAACTAAGTTTCCTCTATTATCAAATTTTTTAATCTTATTATTCTCCTTGGATTCAGTTATATTAAACCATACGACTTTGTAAAAAATTTCATGGAGTGCGACCCTTTGGGTTCCGCAGTTATTATCAATAGCATATTCTAAAAACGAAGGACTGTCTTGAGTTGTTATTGTTACAAACATTTTTAAAACAAATTTAAAAATGAGTGCATTCAAATATACTAATGCAAAATATTCTGTTGGACCGCACTACAGTCCTAAAGATATAACAACTGATACCCTCGACGTTTCTGTGACTCAGACTGACGCCTTTCAAGTAAAGGTTAGTACTCCATTGGATCGTTATCTTAACCCTCCTATCAAAAACGACTACATCCCGAAAGTGTGGTTCAGTCATCCGATGCAGTTTTATCAGAACCAGTTAAACTTTGCTGTGTTTTGCGCATCAACTGGGTGTGGAGTGTCGTATGCTGATCATTTAAATCATCCTGATCCTTTGGTGAGGTCAGTGTATAGATTTCATTTTTATTACACCTTCAGACGTATTTTATCTGAACTGCAAGCGCCATTACCAAATGACAAAACGTTTAATCCATTCAGCAACAGAACAGATTACAAGGCTTTTGAAAGGATCTGTTACGAATTTGATATTGACCCAAAGACAGACTTTAGACAAAAGTTGGATCTTAATCATGGTTTAGGCACCCCTTATTTTTGGGGCGTGCACAGAAAGTATAACTATGATTGGAATCCTCCTTACACATCTTTCTCTTCAGGCACAACTGTTCACCTCGGGTCCATAGAGCAAGAGCATAAAACAGCATGGACAACATTTATTTTGGATACTTCTAAGGGTCTAACAAAAGCGGGAATAGAACGAATAAACGACTCTATTCGTACTTATGTTTGGTGTTTGCTAGGTTCGCAAGCACAAACGAGATCAAACATAATTGATCCTTCTACTGGCTTTGACGCCCAAAAACAATATTTAGCAAATTTAGAGGATTCTATTAATTCTGCAATTGATTTGCCTTCAAGTATTAAAAGGTACCAAAATGTTTTGCAAAAACAAACGCAAACATGAGAAAAATTTTGTTTGAATTGGATATTGATATGATTGAGCTTCTAGATAAATTTGAGGAAAAATATAAACCCGCGGAAGGTATGTAATTATGCTGTTTTCCAACGCCCGATTGCATATGAAAACTCTGGATTAACAAACACACGTTTTGTGTTTGTTCTATCTAATGACTTCTTTGTTACAACAGTTGTGTTGATCTCATGTAGATTAGATCGTAGTTTTACGTTGTCATGATGAAAAGTCTTATTGTCAAACAATGCTTTTTTATAGTTGTCATGGGATATGCTTGATTGCACAACACTACGAGATATTCCCTTTGCTTTTTTAACAACTTTTTTTTGGCTTGAAAGACTGTACATTTTCGACCTTAAACCAATAAACTCCTTGATCACACCTCCAGATAATTCATCCTTCATCTTACCTAAAACCTTCTTGTTAACAGTTGAATGCAAAGGCGAATCTTTAGGATAATCAGATGTGTCGTACCATCCCGCATGCCCTTTAGCTACTTCTAATTCCATGTCTTTATAGATATCTTCAGTAGGGATATCTATAACAAAGGAATCTGTATCTGTGTACAGAACTCTGGACTCTGGATACAAGGGCTTAAAGTAGTCATAAAGAAATTCTAACATCAAAAGCTTCGACAGCTCTAAAACAGTAAACCCAATAAAAACGGGCTTATCCAATTTGACTTTCTTTTTTTTCATCATTATGCCAAAAAGCTGATCATGAAATCTTCTGAAGTCCTGATAATTAGGTTTTGATGTCAACTTAATTGCATCGTTCTCTCTGGTGACCAATCTTACATCTTTGCGCTTGTGCGGATTCTCCATAGTCTTTCCAAAACAGCTGTTGTTCATCAACTTGAAAAAGTCTTTTTCTGAAGCATCTGTGGATTTAGTTCTGAGATCAGTGTTCTTCATTATGTATGGTTTCATGAACTGTTCTTGATCAAATGCAATTATACCATGAACAGCTGTCAACTTCAAACCATGTCTTAAATAAAATTGTAGAAGCCTGTAATGGCAGATATAATTTTTTTTGCCTCGAAGATTAGGCACAAGTTTAGGTGGTTCTGTTTTTGTCATCTTTAGACTTTCTGCTGCTAATGGATAGTCATTATGCAGGTCATGGAGTTTCTGAGGATATTCTAAGTCAACTTCTAGAATGTATCCACACTGTTGATCTGGCGTCAAACTGCCCAACCACTTTAATGCTTTTTGAATATTATCCGTATCTGTGTACATTTTAAAGTTACGTAATGGAAGTGATTGCGCCATTGCCCATCCATACAGATTGTTTGCATCTAAATACATAAGATAGTTAGACCTTTTACTTGGATCATAGTCGTCCAAGTATTTGTTGTTTGCTTTACAGTAATGGTGCGACGCCGTACTGATTCCCCCACGCAATCCGTTTTCAATCATCTGAAGCATTGGCAGGTTAGACAATAAATCAATTTGTACTCCAGTAAATTTTAAGAAAGCGTCCCAGCTCATCCCGGGCGCAGAAATGTAATGCGCAGGATCCAGGCTGTAATGTTTCATGCAGGTCTTCCTATAATTTTCAAAGACGTCCGCCAACAAACAGGTATCCGCCATTAAATAGGAATCATGATAGTCTCCCATCGTTTTACACTCTAACTTCTGCCATGCATCTTGAGCATGCTGGTAATCAGAATCACTGATGTCCTTTCCTCTGAGACTAGAAAAGAACGCGCCTTTAGGCGGAAGTGTATCTTCGTCAAACCTTTGCCAACTGTTCATGTACTCATAAGGGTAAACGCCCTTTCTAACAAGAGTTGGGTCAAAATATTCTTCTGTTATTGGGCAGGACTTTAAGGACATAGCCAGTGACTCTAATGAACCCATCATGTGTTGCATAGAGTCGTAGAAAGACATGTTATTTAAAGTGAAACACATGTACTTTTCTGATGACTGTGCAATGCATGACACCCTGAAGTCGCTGGTTACTGCTTGCATTATAAGGTGAGAGTCGTAACCTCGCAAGTTGTGAAAGAATATAGGCAGCTTCCATGTCTTTGGTTCAAACTTTAGTTGAAGATTGCATTTGTTATGTGCTGCTCCTCTAAACTTTCCACTAATGTGATCATGGTCTCTTACTGTTGGATTCTCTGCGGTGGCAACCAAGGCCGCCCCACAAATCCAACAGTGAGTGGCTGAGTCATACTGTTGTTGGTCTTCAGGCGTCATTATGATTTCAGATAAGTTTAGATTATTAGAACAGGCATTACGCACTTGCTGCATGCGTTTTAAGAAGTATTTTGCAGCATTTGGTCCTCTGTATAATTCTGGCTTTGAATGGGCGCCATCCGACCTAACAATGATGAAGGCAAATGAGCAAATCTGATGATTACTCATTAAGACTGTTTTAGGAAGTTTCTGTGGGGTTGGTCCTTCATAAGGAACAATGAGTGATTCGAAGTCTGCGTAAACAACATATGGACTAGTTTGCAACCGTTTCCAGTTCTTAAAACTAACTTTACTGCCTTCTCCGGGCGTAATTAGTTCTGTATCACAGTCAACTGGGCTAATACAATGTTTTACATGTTCGCTTGCTGCTTTAACAGATGGAATTCTTGTTAAACATTTTCTACAGAATTCTTGTTTGCTATGTTGTTTTGTAGTATGCACTAGTAATCTACTCATTGTGCGTATCAATGTGTAATGTGGTAGCCCTGTTGGTGAAAACATCAGTAGTAAGTCAACATGATTTTTGTCTGGTTCGCCAATCGTTGGACTGTTCTTGGACACTTTAATCGGCTGTAGATTTGTTTCCTCATCCCATATGTAGATATTAACAGTTATTGGTTTGTTTTGTTCTTCAAACTGATCAATCTGATTTACACTAACAGGAAAGGATATTCCTCTAAAGTTAAGATCATTGATGTAAGGTTCATAGTTAGACACTCTCTCTGCGTTTTTGCGGAATACATGCAGCCTAGCAAGAACGCACCACATAAAACATTTGTTGTCTGAATTCTTTATGTTTAGAACTGCTCGTTTTGCAACTAATGATGGAGGTAGTGGAATGTAAGCCTTGCCAACAATCGGCTCATACTTAGCCTGTTTTAATCTGATCTCTAAGACTTTACCCTCTGACCAGCCAGAGCCTCTCATTTTGGCTTCTTCAGCGGCCACATCAAACTGTGTAAGCAGCTGGTCTGCCCAACCAGGTGTTAAGTCATTAGAGGAAAGAATAGTCTGCTGTTTAGTTGAGACCCAGACTTCTAGATTTTCTTCATTTATTGTTATATAGTCGATTAAAACAACTAACCTTACTTTAACTGGAGGGTTTATTGTTAGTTTACTTGGAACTTGAGAAATAGCGTGTACAACGCTTTCCCGCACGTTTTTTGGATTAATAACTTCTAAATCAATCTCATTTAGTGCTCTTGACAAACGCTCTTCCTCGAGCATTGCTTCAAACAATTCATCTGAACCTTCATATATCTTATCCATGTTAAGTTTCTTTTCTAACTCAAAATATTTATTTAAATTAAAAAAAAAAAACTTAATCAGAATCAATATCAACGGCCTTTTTGTGCTTGGACTCGTAAACTAAAGTATAAACGCCCTTAGGGTTTGTTAATGTGAGCTGTTTAGAACAGAGTTTAATGTTTCGTTTACTTTTTTTAAACATTCTTTTTTTATCTGGTCGGTGTCTGGCTGTTGAGAAAAAGTTGCCCTTGCCTTTCTTTGAAGATCAAACTTTTGTCTTTTGTAGTCCTCAAAATCAGCCTGTAGGCGACTAAATTCTTCATCCGTGATGTTCGAGTCAGCAAGTGCTTTATTTATTGTCAGTTTGAAGGAACTAAGTTTAGCTGTTATTAGTTGAACCATAGCTGTGTGCTTTTGGAGTTTAGCTTTTATTTTTTTGCTGACAGCACTTACAGCCAATGAACACAGGCCAAGAGTTAAAGACACACCACCTAGAGGTATAGCTACCGGTGCACCTACGCCTGTTGCTAAGAGACCTACACTTGTTCCTGCTGTTAAAGCACTAACCGCCGATGCTCCAGTATTAACATATGTAACAGCATTAAAGACAGCAGAATACCTTCGTTTGGTTTTACTGTATTTTGAAAGGTCCTGCTCTAGTTGGGTTTGCATTTGTGTTATGTTTGTTAATCTGAAAGTTTTTATGTCTACAGCAACAGAGTTGCCTACTATCTCTTCTTTGGGCACTTTTGGATAAGTCGTAACAGACATGCTTTTTTAAAATAAAAATAATTTAGTATTGGATATCTTTTAATCTGTTATCTTGAATATTCAGCTGCGCATCATATATTAAAAACAAATGTACATTAAGTGGTTTATCACTCTCTTTTTCTTTATCAATTTGAATGTTTATTACGTCTTTAACTGTTCTCCCACTCCCATGCAACTGATTATCTTCTGTTGACCTTAGGTCAATCCATAAACCGTATTTCGTTGTTAAATATTCATCAAGTCTAACACTGTGAAGGTGTAGATCTTTAGACACAAGGTCTACTGTTGGATTTCTACACCTCCCGCCTCCAAACAATTTTCTTATTTCATCAAAATGATGATAAGGTTTAAGCCCGCTACCGTAGACTTGGTTAGGACTACCCTCAATTGAACATTGTACTTTCGTTATTTTAGGATTGATAAACTTTTCACTTTGTCTTTTGAATGGTTCTTCATCTTCACACCAGCAATAAAATACCTTTAAGGGATCTTGCTGTGGCACTAAAACTAAAGTTCCATATAGCGTCTGCCCTGCTTTTAGGATATTTAGTATGATGAATCACTCTTTCGTAATATATTGCTAATTTTGACTGATATTGTTGCTCAATCAGCCTTGCTAAGTTAGGGTTGCTAACAATGTCAAACTCTAACGAGATGTCAGAAATGCTGTACTTTGCTTCAGAGTTTGTAGATTTAATAACACGTTTGTATTCATTAAAAGTTAGTTCATATGACAATCTGTCTTTTAATGCTCCTTGAAAGTATGGCGCATGCGCTTTTAACAACTCAAAATCTAAGGGTATGGAAAAGCGATTTCCATAAGCAAAACTTACAGCTTCATACTTGTTGCTGGCTTTAGCATCTTCGGCGTCTATTCTGTTTTTAGTGCTTCGTTATTTTCGATTCCTTGAAATGCAAGATCGGCCCTTTCATTATCGGTTAGCCATAGATCAGAATAGATTAAAAATATGTCTGCATTGTGTAAAGAAAATATTTCTTGCCCCTCAAGTTTTATAGAAATTTTCTTAACGATTGCCCGTCCCAGATTCTGTACAACTGTCCTGCTTGTGTCTGTTGCTGATTCGAGTTCTATTTTGAAAGTAAGCCGTGCAGATCCCGGCACAATCACTTCATCTGCTCCTAGGTCTGGAAATTTAACAGTAAGAATTTGATCTGAATCAATAGTAGATGGATTATTTGGAACAATAATATTCTGTTTATTTCCCTTCACGCCAAAGGGCTCTTTCAGTCTTCTATGCGGGTCAAGAATTGAGCCATATGCTTGTGACATTTTTTTTATAAAACAAAATAAAAGTTAATTATTTAAAAACATGGCAGGCATTGAAGATTATGATGTTTTTGATCCTGGAGACATGAGTGAAATGACTCCTTTGACACAACCATCGCGCTCATTGCGACATGAATTAACAGAAAGTAAGGTCAGATCATTGTACCAAAGTTTAGGCCAAGAACCTCCCGAATTTATAGACCCTAATGATTTTGAAACAAAAAATGATCACTTGTTTTTTAAAAATGATAAAGGTGAACTTGTTCAGCTTACATCTAAACCAGACCCATCAAAGTTTTTAGCAAAGACTACAATTAGACAAAGGCTCAGTGTGAGCGATCAAAATCGCCTTGGCATTGCTAAACCGCGAAGATTAGACAGTGAGGCAGTTGCTAAACTTCAAAACACACTACAAGAACTCCCAACAGAAAACCAAATACAAAACATGGAACTTAAAGATTTAAGCCCAACAGCAGACGAAATAATACAAGCAGAAACCAGTTTTTCAGAAGAAACAGCATTAAAAACTATGCACGATCCGCCGCTACCTATGAGAGAAATAACAGCCCTTGATCATGCTTTAAGAAGCATCAGAGGCGAATTAACAAACAATTTAGCAAAACTGGGTGAACTAGATGAGCATATAAAAAGAGAAAAAGAAAAACTAGTTGAGGCTGATGACCACAACTTAGGACCTGGTGTTAAAGAAAGAATAACACAAAGACTAAAAGATCTTGAACAAGAGAGATCAGCAAGACTAGAAGTGTTGTCTAATAACCGAGAACAATTACGAACTCAAGTGAGCAGAATAAGAGAAACTATCCAAAGAATTTTATATGAAGACACAACGTTAGCAGAACGAATAAGAACACTGTTTAGAGAGCAAGGTGTCACATTAGCAAGTGTTATAACAGCCTTAGGATTTGCAATAAGTACACTGGTGTTGGCTATTACAGGCGGTGGTGGTGGGGGGGCAGTGCCTCCAGGACCATCACCACCATCAGATAAATCATGGGTAAAAAAACAACTTGATCATCTTGCAAGTTTATTAAAAAAATTAGCCAGTAAGGCAATAGATTCTTTGCCTGGTATAATAGGGAGTGTTGTTAGCTGGCTTTTGTCTGCCGCAAGTAAAGTAGTTGGCTTTATGGCTGAGCACTTATGGACATTAGTTGTCTTAATAGTTGGGTTACTTTATAGTAAGATAAAGACCAAGTAATCCTAGGGCAGTTAATCCAATAACAAGTGCTGTCTTTTCATATTCATGGGGGTCGCTTTTATTCACCATGGGGATTGGTTGGGGGGTATTGGATGGGGTTTGGGGGTGATTGGTGGGACTTCTTTTTTTATTGCTATTGCTGGTTTAGAATTTATGTCGTTTTTTCCGACCTTCTCTTCTTTACCAGCCACAAGGATTTCATTATTATAGTTTATTATTGTTCCTATCTGAAGTCTGAGGTCAGAAGGCAGCATGTATAAACCAGTGCCAACGGCGAAGTCTACTTTCGATCTTGCGTATTGCAAAACATTTTGGTACCTTTTAATACTTGAAGGCAAATCAATTGCAGAATTAATAGAATCCTCTAAATTTGCTAAATACTGTTTTTGGGCGTCAAAGCCAGTAGAAGGATCAATTATGTTTGATCTCGTTTGTGCTTGCGAACCTAGCAAACACCAAACATAAGTACGAATAGAGTCGTTTATTCGTTCTATTCCCGCTTTTGTTAGGCCCTTAGAGGTATCCAAAACAAATGTTGTCCATGCTGTTTTATGCTCTTGCTCTATGGACCCGAGGTGAACAGTTGTGCCTGAAGAGAAAGATGTGTAAGGAGGATTCCAGTCATAGTTATACTTTCTGTGCACGCCCCAAAAATAAAGGGTGCCTAAACCATGATTAAGATCCAACTTTTGTCTAAAGTCTGTCTTTGGGTCAATATCAAATTCGTTACAGATCCTTTCAAAAGCCTTCATGTCTATTCTGTTGCTGAATGGATTAAACGGTTTGTCATTTGGTAATGGCGCTTGCAGCTCAGACAAAATACGTCTGAAGGTGTAATAGAAATGAAATCTATACACTGACCTCACCAAAGGATCAGGATGATTTAAATGATCAGCATACGACACTCCACACCCAGTTGATGCGCAAAACACAGCAAAGTTTAACTGGTTCTGATAAAACTGCATCGGATGACTGAACCACACTTTCGCGATGTAGTCTTTTTTAATAGGAGGGTTAAGATATCTGTCCAATGGATTACTAACCTTTACTTGAAAGGTGTCAGACTGAGTCACAGAAATGTCAAGGGTGTCAGTTGTTATATTTTTAAGATTGTAGTGCGGCCCGACAGAATATTTTGCATTAGTATATTTGAATGCACTCATTTTTAAATTTGTTTTAAAAATGTTTGTAACAATAACAACTCAAGACAGTCCTTCGTTTTTAGAATATGCTATTGATAATAACTGCGGAACCCAAAGGGTCGCACTCCATGAAATTTTTTACAAAGTCGTATGGTTTAATATAACTGAATCCAAGGAGAATAATAAGATTCTAAAAGTTGACAAAAGAGGAGACAAAGTTAGCCAGTTAACCATACCTGATGGTTATTACGGGTTTTGCTCGCTAAAAGAAGCAATGAGTAACTTCGACATTACTCTCAAACTTAACAATGCAAATTTGAAAATAATGTTAGCATTCAAACCTGAAGAAGAAGAAGTAGGTTACTATTTTGATGGAGAGCTAGCTAAAATGTTAGGCTTTGCAACTGGCGATGAAGCCATTCATGGGTTTAGAGTTACATCAGACAAAACTACTTATGAGGGAGAAAACCCGCTCGATCTTGCATTACATTCATTACTCTATGTTCATTTGGACGAGCTGAGCACTGATGAAAACTTATATGATGGAAGGCCCTCAACTGTTTTAAGAGCTCTTCCAGCAGGAAAAGCTGCATATTGCGATTATGAAATTATACAATTCTCTAATTTACAGTTTAAAAAATTAGCTTGTGGGAGGGTCAGATCATTTAATATAAAGATCACAGATAAAACAGGGAAAGTCGTGAAATGTGATAACATGCACATTGTTTTAGAAATAAAATAATAAGGTGTACTAAAAATAATGTCACGTGGGCCAGAAGAATCGGGAGTTACATTAGCGCCTGAGAGGTGTGTAACTTTAGAATTAAAAGACCTTGCAGACGTTGAGGACTTTGAACAGAACGGTGAGATAGGCACTTTGTATGGTTTTGAGTACACTAAAGATGGTTATTATAAGCGCAAAGAGGTTGGCGACAACAAAAGGTTTCCTAAACTAGAACAACTACGCAATCTAGAAGCAAATAATGCGGGTCAGTATGAATATAAAATAGTTCGAAAAACTGACAACAAATGGCACTTAGAACCATATTTAGAATGGGACATAAAATTTGAATTCTTAAGCCCATTTACATTTTTTGACCGTCAAAAAAGTTTCAGAAAAGCATTGAACTCTGGCCCTTTACATGTAAGTCTTATGCCAGAGGACAACAGTCGGAAAGAGATTGAAATAAAGCCGTTTGGGGACAAACAGTACATCCTCCACAGAAGAGAATCGGTTTTAAAAGAAAGCTTCTACAAAATTACAGTTCATTCCACGCACAAAATTAGGAGACACGTTCACAATGATATTTAAAATTTCTGTCTTAAAAGATGAGGCGAGAAATGGAGCTCTGGGCGTCAGTGACAATCTTATGAAAGGAATTCTTATTAGCTGGCAAAACTTAGACGTTGACAAACTTAAAGTTACTGTCGTTGTTCTTTACAATGGCGAGGATATTAAGGTCATGACAACAAGCAACAAAATTGATATTAGTCTAAATAGAAACGATCTTACAGAACTGAACTGGATTAATCTTACACATTTGGACCTTATAGGTTTTTTATTATACTGAACAAGTTTTGACAGAGAGTATGATAAACATAACTGGATTAGATTAAATTCTGTTTTAAAACTATGGAGCAGTTAAACTTTATGACAAAAACCCCTCATTGTTCATTGATTTGTGGACAGACTGGTTGTGGAAAAACAATATTTGTCCTCGACCTATTACAAACAGTTTATCGTTATAATTTTGATCATGTTGTAATTTTCTGTCCGACACTTAAATGGAACAAAGCATATCACGATAGAAGGTTTATATGGACAGATGATGAAATCTATTTGATTGATCCCAGCAATAAACTGAGTGAGTGTTTAGAACATTTTTTTAAACTGTTTGAGGGAACGCAGACACTATTTATTATTGATGACTGTTCGGCAGAAAGAGACATAGTTAAAAAAAGAAACACTTTGTCAAAACTGGCTTTCAGTGGAAGACATGCTGGGATAAGTGTGTGGATTTTATGTCAGAAATATAACTCAGTTTTAAAAGACTTTAGAGAACAATTAAAGACCGTGGTTTTATTTCACATGAAAGATAGAGACGCATTTGATGAATGTATGCGGGAAAATGATGTTATTGAAAACGATCAAGAAAAACGAAGGATTAAGCAAAAACTGAAGTCTCAAAAGTTTTCTAAATTAGTGTTAAAAACAGATAATCCTACACATTATGTATGTTTGTAAAGAGAGAACAGTAAAAGGCGGGGTCTGGGTAATCCGGTGGAGCAGCAGCGAAACCGGCTCCAGCCGGTTGGAGCTGGGCGGAGCCGGATGAGCCAGACCCCGCCTTTTACTGTTCTCTTCCCCTCTTGTGGTCTGGTGGTGTGAGCACTGAGTGTTCGCTCCGTTTCTGCCACTGCACATTACCTATATAAGAACCCCCCCCCCCCCCCCCCCTTGTCAGGTGTACTCCCACTTGACAAACAACATAAAAGGTGAGGAAAGGTAAAGAAGGAACAACATAAAGTGATAAATGATCACAAAACAAGTAATAGAAATAAAGAAACGAAAGTGAACGAAAAGATACGAGTTACAGAAAACTAGCCAGAGAGAGAGAGAGAGAGAGAGAGAGAGAGAGAGAGAGAGAGAGAGAGAGAGAGGTGTTTGTGTGCATTCATGGGTAAGGAAATGGAATTGAGAGAGAGACGCTCTGACATTTTATTTTATCCATAGAAGTAAGGGGGCGTGCACTCAGTTTTACAAACAGCACCATCATGGAATAAAACTAGTTTTGATAATGAGGATGATAACAATACGATCAAATATACCAGACCGAAATATTCACTGTCAGCTTGTTAGTGCTGCCAACAGTTCTTCTTTCTTCTCTTTTCTTTCTTTCTCTTTTTTCAGGTTTTAGAACCACCTGACCATTACATTATCCATGCCTCACTGTCATGTCATGGAAATCAAGCGATGCATTCCCATCTCCACTTTTTTTGTCCCTGTAAGGAAGCCGAAGGTTCGTTCACAACAAATTGTCTCCCCTCTGGGGAATCGTATGCGGGTAATTTCCTCTTTCCTGCCATTTTTTCCTCTCTCTCTCTCTCTCTCTCTCTCTCTCTCTCTCTCTCTCTCTCTCTCTCTCTCTCTCTCTCTCTCTCTCGCTCGCTCTCCTTGTCAAAATGCGTGAGGGAGGGAGAGTTATTGGTGCATGTGTTTGGGCGTGTGAGGGTGTGTGTGTGTGTGTGCGTGCGTGCGCGTGCGCGTGCGTGCGTGCGTGTGTGTGTTTGTGTGCGCGTTGTGTGTGTGTGTCTGTCTGTGTGTTTGTCTGTCTGTGTTATTACCGCAAAGTCACTCGTGATTACTAACATTTTATCTGCACATGTGTCTTCTGTTTTTTTCCCATATATTTTCACATCAAGTAGATCTTTTTTCAGACAAGACTCAGACAAGGATTGGATTTTTTTTCATGCATAAAATCCTTGCGATTCTTATTCTACCTAAAAACTGGTGATAACATTACTGTTTGTGCGTGTTTAAGCATGCACCCTGCGCGAGAAATGGAAAGAATGAAGTAAGGAAATGGAGTGAACGATATTGAACAATATTGACTGGATGACACGGGAGACAACTGAATGAAGCGCCAGCTGGCAGCTCTTCGGTTGGCACTACCTAGGTAGGCAGCCCGTTGTGTAAACGAGTGTGGATTGTAATGCGCTTAGAGCTTGGTCTGTAGCCGAGGATAGGCGCTGTATAAGTAGGCCTATTCATCATCATCATACTGTGCGTACGTGTGTGTTACTGCTTATGCGCGTGCGCGTGTGTGTCTTTGTGCGCAAAAGCGTGCATTCCTGCCTGCGCTTATTTGTGTGGGTGGGCGTTGGCCCGATGTCTCACCTTGCCCACAGAAAGGGGGATGCTTTTTAAGGCTGGGGGGGGGGGGGGGGGTGGAGAGGAGGAGAGAGACGAGATGAGGGGGGAGGGGGGGGGGGGGGGGGTGGGTAGGGGGGGGGGAAACGAGAAGGAATAAATTGGGCCCTTTAAAATGGGACTTTAAAAGCTTTCAAATTTTGCACCTAATTTTTTTTTAATGTGCCCCTAAAACGGGTCCATCTTTCTCTTCTCTTTCCCCTTCTCTTCTTTTCCCCTTTTTTCCCCTTTCTCTCTTCAAGGGGATCGTGAAATGGGGAAAGTTTTTTTCCCAAAAACAGTAGAGAATTAAATTTTTGTGGTTTTAAAAGTAGGGGGCCCAAATTTTGTTTTTTTTTTGGGAGTGTGGGGGGGGGTTGTGTGTGTTAAAGTCCCCCCCCCCCCCCCCCCCCCCTTTTTTCTTTCTTTTCCTGTGATGAAACCCGTATATTTCTTTGTTGATCTAATCGTGGGGCAGACGTAATGGTGTGATTGTTTTTGTGATGAGGGGTTTTTTTAAAAAAATTCCCCAGTTGGTATTTTATAGAGTTTAACGAGCTTTTTTGGTTTTGAATTTTTCAGAGGTTTTGATGCCCCCCCCCCCCCACCCACCCTTTTTCTCTTGTCTCTCTGTCTCCCCTTCTCTCCCCTTTTCTTCCCCTTTCTCTTTTCCCCCCTTTCTCCCCCTCTCTCTTCCTCCCCACGTTTGCTATAAAAAAACCCTCTTATTTGGGCCCCAATTTGGAATCACTTGCCCAAATCTACAAAATTGATATTTTAAAACTTTTAAGGGAAAATTTGCATAAAAATTTTTGTTTCAGAATTTAATTTTTCTTTTAAAAAAAATTTGGCCCTTGCAAATCTTTGTAACCTTTGAAAAAAGTTAAAATAAAAACCCCCCCTTAAAAATCGCTTCCCCCCCCCACTTGTTACCCCCCCTTTTTCCCCCCCCCTACCTTTTCCTTTTCCCCCCCCCTCCCCTTTCCCCCCTTTGAGTTTTTTTTTTGGTTGTAAGTTTTTTTGTTTTACCCTCCCCCCTTCATTATGTTTTTTTAATAGTTTGTTTATTGTAAAATTTTGTTCCCCTGTTGTATGTTGAATTTCAGTTAAATGTGTTGAAAAGTTGTGAAAAGGGCCATTTTAAGTTGGTTGGGCCCAAAAAATTTATCCCTTTGGGTTTAAAGATCCAAAAAAAAAACAATTTTTTTTCTTTCAAATAAACCCCGGCCCCCCCAACACCAGGCCCCCCAGAAAAAAAAATCGGCAGGGTCGGGAATTTGTGGTGAGACCCCCTTTTGAGGATACCGCCCCCGTTCCTTCAAGCCCCCTTTCCCATGGTTGTGAGCAAAAGGTTTGTGCTAGGATGCCCCGGGGGTCGCGGAGGAACAAAAATTTTAAAAGGGAAACCGGGGGGTGGTTGGGCCCCAAGAATTTGAGTTCTTTTAAGGATTTAAAACCTGGGGGTTGGGAAATGAAAAAAAATGGGAAAAAGGAAATTAATTTTGGGGGGTTGAAAACTAAAAGGGTTGGGGGCCTTTTTTAAAACTATCCCCGCATTGGGGGCCCGGGGAGATACAAAATTTTGCCGTTTTGGAGGATTTAAAAATTGGGAACCGGTAGTTCCTTTTTTTCCCCCTGGGAACCCCGGTTTTTATAACAAGGATTTGGGGGTTTAAAAAAAGGGGCAGGGAGTTTTCAAAAGAAAAATCCAAAACCCCCGCAGGTTTTTCCCCTTTAATCGGGGGGGCCCCAACCCGGTCATGGGGGGAGTTTTTTTGTTTTTTTTTTTTATTTTTCTTTTTTTTTTCCTTTTTCTTTTTTTCCCTTTTTTCCCTTTTTTTTTTCCCCTTTTCTTTTTTTTTCTTTTTTTTTTTTTTTAACCCCCCTTTTTCCCTTTTTTTTTTTTGGTTTTTTTTGTTTCATCTTTTTTTAATTTTTTTTTTTTTTTTGTTTTTGAAATTTTCTGTTTATTTCATTCCCTTTTTTTTTTTTTTTTTTTTCCCCGTTCTTTCCTCTTTTTTTTTTTAACCCTTTTTTTTATTTAATCCCCTTCCCTTTTTTTTTGGATTATAATCCCTTTTTGGGTGGGTGAAGGAAAACATTAAAACCAAAAGTGGTTTTAAGAAACTCCACTGGCCCTTTTCCTAATGGGTACTCTTGGTGGGGGTCAAAACAAAACCGAACAAACAGAGGCTTGGGCAGACGGGGGGCTTTGTTATGTACTAACAAAAAAATGAGTGGTTCGGAAAAATTTTTTGGGCCCAAGGGGAAATTTTAAAAAGGGGGGGGGTTTTTTTCTTTTGGGTTTTTTTTCTTTTTTTTATTTTTTTTAGTCTTTTTTTTTCCCCTTTTTTTTTTTGGGGGCGATCTTAGGGTGGTGTAAGTGTTCCCGGAAGAAAATGTGGTAAAGGTCTTTTGTGGTTTGGGGGCGCCCGGGGGATTTTTTTATGTGGTGTGGTGTGTGGTGGTTGTGTGTGGGGGGGGTTGGGGGTGTGTGTTGTGGGGTTAAAGTTTGTGGTTTTGTGGGAGAGAAGAAGGAGAGGAGAGAGGGCGAAAGGGGGCAAAAAAGAAAAGGTTTTTTGATAATTTTTTGGGCCCCTTATCGCAAAAAAAATTTTTTGGTTTAAAACAGAAACTTTTTTTCAAAACATTGATTGGGTCCAAAATTTCAGACAGGGGTCCCCCAACAAACCAAACCCCACAACCAAACAACCCCAAAAAACCCAAAAACCAACCCCCCAAAAAAAAAGAACCCCCAAAAAAAAGCCCCCCCGGGCATCTATTTTTTTTTTCCCCCTTTAAAATTTTTTTTTCTTTCTTTTCCCCCCTTTTTTTTTTGTTTTCCTTTTTTTTTTTTCTTTTTTTTTCTTTTCTGTTTCTTTTTTTTTCTTCGTCCCCCCTTTTTCTTTTTTTTTTTATTCTTCGTTTTTTTTTTTTTTAATTATTTTTTGTTTAAATTTTTTTCCTTTGACTGGGGAAAAAATGAAGTTGATAAAAAAAACAATTTTTGTAAAAATTAAGTAATGATGTAGATGGTTTTTAAAATTAAAAAAAAAAAAGAATAAAAATTTTAAAAAATTGATAATAAAAATAAAAAAGTAAAATAATAAAAATAAAAAACGGATGGGAGGAAAAAAAGTAAGGAACAGTAAAAAAAGGGGGGAAGGGGGAAAAAAAGGGGGAAAAGGAAAAGCAGAAAAAAAAGGGGGTAAAAACGCCCCGGGTCAAAAGGGGGGGAGAGGAGAGAGGAGAGAAGGAAAAAAAAAACCCCGTGAAGGCGTTTTTTTCCCCCGGCCTGCACAAAAAAGGGGTAGGGGAGTGTCCCTGGTGCGTCCGTGCCCCCTATTTTTCTTGGCCCCTTCCCCTTGTTTTTCATTCTTTCCCTTTTGTCTTTTTTTGGGTTTTGGGTTTTTTTTTTTTTTTTTTTTTTTTTTCTGTTTTTTTTTGTTCCTTTTTTTTTTTTTGTTTGGTGGTGGTGGTGTTTTTTTTTTTTTTTCTTTTTTTTTTTTTTTTTTTCCCCCTTTTTTTTTTTTTTTGTTTTTTTTTTTTTTTTTTTTTGGGTGCCTAATTTTCCCCCCGGGGGGTTTTTTGGGGTTTTTTGAAAGGGTTCGTTTGGGGGGGGGGGGAAAGGGGGGGGGGGGGGGGGGGGGGGGGGGGGGGGGGGGGGTGTGTGGCGGGGGTGGGGGAGGTGGGGAAAAGGGGTTTTGGGGGGGGGGGGCGGTTTTTTGGGGGTGGAGGGTTCAGTAATTAAAGGTTTTTTTTTATGTGCGGCTTGTTTTCCCCTTTTTTTTTTTTTTTTTTTGTGTGTGTTCCCTTTTTTTTCTTTCCAATTTTCCTGTTTTTTTTCATGGTATGAATTTTTTTGTGCCCGTTTTTTTGTAGATGAATTTTTTTTGGTGCCCCCCAAAAGGGGGCTCTTTTGTTTTAAGGGGGGTTTTAAAAAAAATTTGTTTTTTGGCTCCCCCGTTCGTTTGTTTCCCCTTTTTCATTTCTTTTTTCCCCTTTTTTCCCTTTTTTTTTTTTTTTTTTCTTTTTATTTTTTTTTTTTTTTAAATTTTTTTTAAAAATTTTTTTTTTTTGTTTTTTTTCCCCCGGGGTATTTTTTTTTGAAATTTTTTTTTTTTTTTAAAATTTATTTTTTTTTTTTTATTTTTTTCTTCTCCCTTTTTTCATTCCGGGTTTTTTTTTTTTTTTTTTTGGTTTTAAAAATTTTTTTGGGCTTTCTTTTTCCCTTTTTTATTTTGGGGTGTGTTGTGCGCGCCCCGGGGGGGTGTTTTGGTTGGGGGAACGGGGTGCGGGTGGTTGGTTTTTCTTTTTTTTTTTTTTTTTTTTAAATTTTGTCAAATTTGTTCTTTTCCCTTTTTTTAAAGGGGGGGGGGTAGGGGTGTTTTCCCTTTAAGTTTCTGGTTTTCATTCTTTCTTTTTTTTTTCCCCACACTTTTTTCCATTCCCCTTTTATTATCTCGTTTTGCTTCGTATATTGTTAAGCCCCTTTTCTCTTTCTCTTCTTCTCCTTTTTTTTTTTGGTTTTTTGGGGTGTGTGTGTGTGGGGGTGGGGTGGGCCCCGCGGCGTTTTGGGGGGTGTTTGTTTGCGTGTGGTTGGTGCCCCCGTGTGGGGGGGGGTGGTGGGGGGGGGGGGTTCCCCCTTAAAAAATTTTATCTTTTGGTTTTGTTTTCCCGTGTTAATTTTCTGTGTTGGTTTTCTGTGTGTTTTTGTTTTTCCCCCTTTTTTTGTTTCGTTTTTTTGCGTTGTTGGTAGGTTTTTCATTTTTTGGCCCTGGGGGGAGGAATTTTGGGAAGGGGAAAAAACCCAAGTGTTTTTTGTTAAAAATAGCCCAAAAAAGGGTTTGTCAAAAACCCTTTTTTAGGGGTTTTTTTTTGGGGGGGAAGGGGGAAAAAGGGGGGTGTGTGGGTTTTTGGGTGCGTGGGGGCGGCGCGCGGTTTTGGGGTGGTGTGTTTGGGTGCCAAATTTAAATTTTTTGTGTGTCGGTTTTTCCCCCTTTTGCGGCCCACCCATAATATAAAATTTTGTTCAGGTTTTTGGGGGGTTTTTTTTAAATTGTTTTTTGGGGTTTTGGATTTTTTTTTTTGTTAAAAATTTTGTGCGAAAGTCTTGCTGAAAAAAAATTTTTTTATGTATTAAAGGGGGAATTTGGGGGAAAAAGGGTGACGTGGATCTGAACTGGTGAAAATTGACAGGCCCCACCGGGGGGTGAAAAAACCCCCAAAAAAGCTCTTCCCCCGGGGGGGGGTTTCCCCTTTTTCCCCCTCTTCCCAAAAGGGGGGTGTGTAGCGCTAAAAAGGGGTTTTTCCCGGGGAGAAATGATTTCTTTTTCGAGCCATTTTTTGCCCCCTTTTTTTTTTCCAAAATCGATGGCGCCCGGGGGCAAGGGAAGGGGGGGGCGCCCGGGAATGGAAGTGTGGCGTGGGGTTTTGGGAAAAAAAGGGGGGGGTGGTGGGGGTTTAAAAACCCCCTGGGTATTGATCGGAGTTTTGTTTTTTTTTTTTTTGTTTGTTTTTTTTGTTTTTTTTGTGTGTTTTTGTTTTTTTTTCTTATTAGGTATAACAAATGCTTTTTTTTAGGGTTAAAAAGTTTTCGTGGGAAAAATTTGTTTCCCTTTAAACCCCCTTTTCCCCCCCCCCCTTGCACTAGTCCCAAGGTTGACCCCCCCCCCCCCCCCTCTAAACGAGCCCCTGTGTCGGGGAAAGGGGGGAAGAATATAAAGCCCCCCCCCACAACTCCCTTTTTTAAATGAACAAAAAATGTTTGGGGGTTCCCCGAAAAATTTAATTTTTATTGATTGGCTCCCCCAGCAAAAAAAAAGTTCTATAGGGCGGGAAAATTAAAAGGGGTTTTTTAAAATGAAGTTTTATGGTCACCAGACCCCCTTTATTCTTTTTTTTTTTCCTTTTTTCACAAGATGCCCCTGTTTTTTTTGGATCCCGGAAGCAAATTTTTTACGTTCTTTGATTTTTTGAGTTGTTTGGATTTTTGAATTTATTTTTGTGGAATTGTTTTGCCCAAAAGGGTTTTTTTAGCGGTTTTGGTTTTTCCCCCCCAAATTTCCCTTTGTATGCCCTGCTTGCAAAAATTTAAAATGCCTGGAAATGTTGTTGTTGTCTGTTGGTTGTTGTTGTTGTTGTTGTTGTTGTTGGCTCTTTTTTTTTCTTTTTCTTTTTTTTTTCTTTTTTCTCTCTCTTTTTCTTTTTTTC
>JAMYXO010001010.1:0-15000 GCA_033310375.1 Conus canariensis
CACTGAACAACTCTCTCATGAGGCACCATGACTTTTTTGCAAAGCTGCAGATTTCAGTGCTACTGATTCAGCCAATTCTCAAGGGGGGAAGGGGATAATAGTAAAGGGGGGGGGGGGGGGGGGTAATTCATCATCTGCCACAGCGGCCTACAGACAGCAGTAACAGCAGGGTCATGGAACTAGCATGAGCCAAGAGTATCCTTCCTCAGGCAGCTTTGCCAAAAAGTTAACATCCTTAAAAGCTGCACAATGTACTTAATAAAAGTTGCATTAATTCAGCTAAGCCATGGAGCCACAGCACATACACCAACAACAGAGGAAGAGAAATGGACACCAAGCCATGCAGTGATGAAGAACACCGCTGAGACAGGCAGCCCTGACCATGGCCACAATTCATAGAGTAGTCTAGCCAGCCAGGGAGACCATGTCAGGTACAAATCAAAAACTAAGATTAAAATTCAAACCTTTAAAGAGAAGGTAGGTCAAAGTGAAAAAAAAAAGCCTTTTCTAGAATATTGAATACTGATCTCAACAGTGTATTATCACAGTCCACATCTAAATCTAATTACATCAAAAATATTGATCATATGAAAAATATTGATCTCATCTAAAAAAAATTTGAAGTTACATTAGTTGGAACATCTCAGAACAAGGTCTCCATACAGTTTGCATGTAAATGCTCATGCCAAATGTCATATGAACCTCAGCAATCATCACATCTTTGTAGTAAGTTCTTTACTATAGTTTAAATGATATACTATGTTTTATATCTTATGTCTGAATTAAATGTTTTAACCATTTTACTGTCCACTTCTCACTGACTTTGCTTTCTGCTACACTGTAGATGAAATATTCCCATTGAAAAAAATCAGTTTCATAATATATGGACAATGAAATGTTGACACATGAATCACATGGAATGGCATGCACCATGGCGCTTCAAAGGTGAGGTATGTCAGCATATGGACTGCTGTGACATCGTCTGCCCTTGATGAGGTATTGGTAAAAGGAGTCCATGCCAGCCCTCAGAACACTCCTGTTCACCCATTCCCCTGTCTGGATGTTGATCACATGGCCTGAAAAACAGTGAGAAAGACTGCCATGAGCAACAATGTTGGCAACTTCAACAGCACAAACATTCTTCCACATCATCATCAAGATCACTTGTGACATAGTTTCATCCTCTTACATTTGCATTTTTCAGCCCAAAACTGCTCCTAGTTTTTATATTTTTTGAGAAATCAATGGAATGCGGTCTGTTCACAACCCTAGTCTTGTGAATGAATTGTTTCCCACACCCCATACTACTGCTAAGATTTCATTGGACACGTCTCAGGAATGCCCATTTATTTTGGCCGGCCTTGACTCAAAACAAGGTCGCAGTGTGTGAGGGAAACTAACGCAGCACGTGCGGCCAGTTGCGGCCATAACGAACACCAGGGGAGACAAACAGAGCGGGCAGATACAGGCAAAACATATGCAAGAGGGTTAATTAAGGCTCTTTTCCTGGAAAAAAGGAAACAAACTGAACA
This sequence comes from Conus canariensis, assembly GCA_033310375.1. Lineage (NCBI taxonomy): Eukaryota > Metazoa > Mollusca > Gastropoda > Neogastropoda > Conidae > Conus > Conus canariensis. Next base: position 1,533 of record JAMYXO010001010.1, read on the forward strand.
TTTTCTTTCTCAACACATGCATATGTGCATCCTCTAAAACCCATACGCATGGAGACAGCATGGATATAAATAAAGTGGCTGGTTACTGACAGATACATTTCAAGACATGTCCTATTTTTCCAACAACATGTCTCTTAGCATTTGTAGATATGCCAATACATCTAGTTTCAGGTCTTCACCAACTTCCAACATGAGTGCATTGTGTAGTCTGAAGTCTTGCCTGAAAAACTGGGACAACTGGGCCACATAAAGATACAAAAATGGGGAGTTTGTGTTATACTCCCTGTTTGGCTAGTATACTTACCATGTCAGACCATAGCATTCAACGGCAGTTAGCCAGCTCTGTCAGGCCGAATTTTTTCCGTGGCCAATGCAGTCATAAGACAGTCACGTGATGTCACCCCACTTCCGGCCCCGGAAGAAGCCAGTGTCAACTTCCTATACGTCATTCAGCGAGGCCTGGTGTATGGTAACCCCGAGAACCTTGGCGCCAGAGGGGAAGGTAGGGAGGGAATTAGAGTCTGACATGGTAAGTATACTAGCCAAACAGGGAGTATAACACAAACTCCCCATTTTGGCGTCATATACTTTACCATGTCAGACCATAGCAGAATTTAAAGGAATCGGAGGAGGGCGAGCGCCCTAGTGGTTCTTGGGGTTGACCGATATGGCTGCATTGGCCGCCACAAAGGAAATCCCCTTAGACCCATCAGCTCTGGTCATGCGGATATCCCTCAGGTAAAAATTAATGAAGGGATTTTCCGAACGCCAGTAGGCTGCCTCCAGCAGGTGGCGCACGGGGACAGAGTACTGGAACGCTGTGGAAGTGGCCAGTGCTCTGACCTCGTGGGCCCTGGGTGATAGGACAGGGAGATCCTTGTACGCCTGAGCGTAGGTAGATCTCACCGTCTTGGAGAGCCACCTGGAGATAGTTCCCGCCGAGATATCTCTAGTATTGTTGGGGTTGAGGGAGATAAGGAGTCGTCTCTGGGAGGAGCGCCTGGGGCGTGTGCGTTCCCAGTAGTACCTGAGACACCTGGAGGGGCAAAGGTCCATGTCTCCATCTTTTTCTCCCTTTCCCAAGATGTCCGTCAGGGAACGGATGACGAGGAAGGGAGAGGGGGTGCCCGGTTCTTGATTCTTTGCCAAGAACTCCGGAAGGAACTTGAGAGAGACTGAGCCGTCCCTGTGGAAGGCGATATCTCTGGGGTCACCGCTGAGGGCGTGAATCTCACTTCGTCTTCTGGCCGAGGCCAGGGCGAGGAGAAAGGTGGTCTTAAGGGAGAGGAGGTCAAAAGGAATAGAAGCAATGGGTTCAAAAGGGGGTTTTCTGAGGGCATCGAGGACCGTAAAAAGGTCCCAGAGGGGGATGCGCCTAGGGGACTGGGCTTCCCGTAGAGCAACTCCTCTAGACACCTCTCTGAGCAGAAAGTCATTGTCAAAAGAAGGGCCCCCGAGTTGACGAATGGTGGTGCAGATAGCTGATCTGTAGCCCCGAATGGAGCTAGCCGACAGCTTAAGGGAAGAGGATAGGTGGGAGAGGAAATTTCCTATTTGGATGTTGGAGGGGCAGTCATGGGGAACAGAGTTATCTGAGCACCAGGCTATCCATCTCTCCCAACGGTAGTTGTAGAGGGACTCGGTGCTGGCTCTGCGAGATGCCGAGGTTAAGTCCCGTAATCCCTGAGAGGCCCCTGCCCCGGCTAGTGTGTCTAGGACGGACTGGGGTCTGTCCGAGTGGGGGGTAGCTGCAGATGTTCGCAGTTGGGCTGGCATAGAAGCCACGCGTGTAGGCGAAGCATGTTGGGATTGGAGTGAGGAAGACCTGACCGGGGTTGTCTCAGCATGTCCCAGCGAGGGCTGAGCCGGAGGGGGGGAACGTGGGTGAGGGACTTGAGGTCCGGGAACCAAGACTGGGTCGGCCACCATGGCGTTACGAGGATCAGCCTGGGTCTTTCCAGCCTCGCCTTCCTGATCACCTTGTGTAGGATGGGGAAGGGGGGAAAGGCATATGCCAGTAGGCCCGTCCAGGGGAGGGATAGTGCGTCGACTGCATACGCCTGGGGATCTGGAACGGGGGAGACGTACAGGGGCAGGCGATGGTTGAACCTGGTGGCAAACAGGTCGATCATGGGCACAAACCAATGCTCCCATACCCCCGACAGGGTATGTCTGTTGAGGGTCCACTCCGTGTGGAGGAGAGACTTCGACCTGCTGAGGGAATCCGCCAGGATGTTGCGTTTCCCTGCTATGTGTCTCGCGCGGAGGGTGATTCCCCGCGCGTGACACCAGCGAAGGAGGGCCTCTGTCCTGAGGGAGAGGCCTATGGAGCGGGCCCCTCCCCCTTTGTTGACATAGCAAGCTACCGACGTATTGTCCGTGAGGAGGAGAACAAGTCGGTGCGCGACCTTGTGTTGGAATTGGAGAAGGGCTAGCCTGACCGCTTCCAGCTCCAAGATGTTGATGTGGAGGCGTGCAGTTTGTGAGTCCCACTCCCCCGAGGCGTGACTCTCCTCCACGTGGGCCCCCCAGCCCAAGTTGGAGGCGTCTGTATAAAGTTCCAGTGGTTGGGTTGGGAGGGAGATGGGGACCCCGGTGGAGAGAGTGGCTGGAGTGAGCCACTCCTCCGTCGCCGAAATGAACCAGTGTCCGAGGGGAATGACCTGGTCCCAGCGGTCGGAGGTCTGTGACCAACGTCGGCGGAACTCCCTCTGAAGTTGGCGTTTGGGGACCCGCCCCAGGGGAATGAGGGGAGACAGGGACTCCATCATTCCTAGGAGGGAGGACAGGGTTCTGGCCGAGGTGTGGGGTGTCTGTGACAGGCGGGAGATGAGGTCCACTATGCGTGCAGACCTCTCCGGGGTCGGGGAGACTATCATGGAGATTGTGTCGAAACTCATTCCCAGGAAGGAGAACCTCTGGCTGGGAGTGAGTTCGCACTTGTTGGGGTTTGTGACAAACCCCAGTGTGGAGCACAGACTCAGGAGGCGGGTGGTGTGGGCTTGGCACTGGGCCCGGGAGGGGGCCAAGATGAGCCAGTCGTCCAGATACACTAGGAGGCGGATGTCTTCCTGCCTGGCTAGGGAGGCCATCTCCTTGACAACCTTCGTGAAGAGGAAGGGTGCCAGTGATAGGCCGAAAGGGAGGGCCCTGAACTGGAACACTCGGCCCTGCCAGACGAACCGTAGGAATCGTCTGTGGACCGGGTGAATCAGGATCTGAAAGTAGGCGTCCTTCAGGTCTATGGATGTGGCCCAGTCGAGATGATGGATGGAGTCTCGGATCTGGGTGGGGGTCTCCATCTTGAACTTGGTGGGCCTGAGGAACTTGTTGAGGGGCGAAAGATCTAGAATGGGCCTCCATCCTCCCGAGGCTTTTGGGATCACAAAGAGGTGAGAGTAGAAGCCGGGGTTTGGGTAGGAAACCTCCGCGATGGCCCCTTTCTTGAGGAGCTCTTGGACTTCCGTGCGAAGAGCTTCTGCTTTGGCGGGGGAGGGTTCGTTGGGGGAGGGAGGGGGAGATAGCATGAGGGGGGGACGCTCGTGGGCCCAAGGAAGGCGAAACCCTTCCTGTAGCACCGCCACTATCCAGGGGTTGAGGCGCATACGTCTCCACTGGTGGGCATGCCGGGAGAGGCTGCCCGCCCGGGGGGGCGAGGGTCTGGGCTGGTGGGAGGGGATAGGGCGAGGGGGGGTGCTACCTGATCTAAGTCCACCTCGGGCTGTCTCCCTAGTCAGCTCCGGGAGCGTGACTGTTGGCCGAACCGAAAATTTTGCTGATGGGGTTTTGGCTTAGGCCTTGGGAGAAGATTAGGTCGCTTGGCGGGCCGTGCGGTGCGGGAAGGCGATTGCCTGGGATAGGGTCTGTGCCTGGGGAAGGAACGAAGTGGGGGTCTAGCAGGGCGTGGCGGTGGCCTGGGCGCAAAGGACACAGCCTGCTTGCGTTCCTCAACTGCTTGGGCTATGACGTCAGCCGAGTAGTCGCCAAAGAGCGACTGGTCCTGGCCCGGGATGCATCGCAGGGCTGCCTTAAGCGTCGGGGAGAGAGAGGTCCGCGCCAGCACGGCATCTCTCGCGACCAACAAGCAGTTGAAGTGGCTTCTGGCTGCGCTGTCCGCCGCAGCCGAAAGGTGATGCGAAATCCTGTTAACTAAGTGTCGCATGAAAGGATCGCTGAACAAGCGAGGGTCAGGCTCTTGGTGCTCCTCAGAGCCCGAGTCCCCCGGTACTGGGATGGCACCATCATCCTCCGGCCATAGAGCCTCCGCTCGCTGAAGGAGCATGCCCAAGTAGGTGTGTCCCGCCGTGGTGTGGAGGATGCCCATCCTGGCTACTCGGTCCCATTCCTTCAGGTTCTTAAATGAGATGGTGCCGGAAGTAGGGGGGGGCAGGTGGGGGATCAACCGACGGTCCGACTGGGAAATGCCCATCTCCCTGGTCACGGGATTGTCCGTAAACAAGGAGGAGACTGAGGGGTTCTTGCGGTCCCCGAGGAGGAAACCGACCTGGGCTGCATGTGGGGCCGAGAGGGGTCCCTGTCCTGGTGGAGGGATGGCGTGCGCACCCCTGGCGCGAGTTGCTGGGCCTTCCCAAATTGAGGCGAGGGATTGGGGGGCAACGATCTTTGGTCTAGATCTCTGGGCCGGGGGGGGACCGGCGAAATGGGAGAGGGAGAGAACTTCTTCAGCGGGTGCGGCCTCCCTCCTAACGAGGTCTGGTCGCCACCGTTCTATCGTGCGGACATCGTACAATGAGGTGGAGGCTAGTTCTTCCTCATCGTCCGCCTCAGGGAGGTACTGGTCCTGAGAGGGTTCATAGCACCCGTCATCAGGAGGTAAGTCGAGGGGTGCCTGTAGTGAGTCCCCGGTGGCCCTATAATCGGCGGCCGGGACATCGTCCTGCCGATCGGACAGCTCCCGAGGAGGGAGACCAAGGTCGACCCAGGCAAGTGAGGCCGGGTGCCACATTCGACCATATAGCTGGTCGTACTGGGTGTTGGCGTTAAGCCACTGGTCTCTCTCGGGGGCATAGAGCCACCGGTCCCCGGGGAGGTAAACGGGCTGTGGCGGCCCTGGGGTGTAGGCAGAAAATCCCCGGGGACCCGGGTAACCTGAATCACTGTTGGGGGGGTCTTGAGAGGCCGTGGCCTGTCGTCCCCGTCCAGGTCCGTGCACTGTACCATACACGTCCTTGGAATGGGCCTGGGAGGGCCATAATGGTATGGAGGAGGATGCGGAAGTCGAGCCCCCAACCCGCGAAAGTGCGGATTGGTCAGGATGCGGTCCCGTGTTCCTCCCCCTGGAGGAATATGTCAGGTTACCCTTGGTCCCGCTGGTAGATCCTCCCCCCGGAGGAGCGGGACCGCGGACGTTGCCCAAATGGGGATCCGAAAAGGTCGGTTCCCCAACGTCCAATACCCCTAGGGAAGAAGGTGACGTTCGATCGGGGTAGGTCGACCGTCCTTGTGCATGGGCACGGCCGGGCCCATGGCGCGGCGTGCCCGCACGCCCAGGATTATGGACACCACCGAGGTCGTGCGTCGGGGTGACCATAAGGCTGCTTCCGGAGTCGAAGCGCTCATCGAGCTCAGGTGTTGGCTGCACCCGTGCCCGGTGGGGCCGAGCGCTATGAGTGGACGTATCAACTTGGGGGGAAAAGGAGATACGTGACTCATCAAGGCGAGTGACGGATGGTGATTCCATCCCAGATCCGTCACCCGTGCTGGTCCGCGGCTCGGCAAGGTGCCCCGGGGGCCGAGATTCGCGTGACTCAGCATGATAGTGAGAAGTCTCCGAGCGAGTCCGTAGGCTAGAGGGCAAGCTGGCCGATGGAGAAGGGGGGGGGAGGGCGAATTCCGTTGGCTAGTCTTTGCTCGGCAGGGCCCCTTGAGGGGAGCCTTGCCCTTAGACTTTTTGGGCAGCACCTTGAGGGGAGCTTTGCCCTTAGACTTTGCAGGCAGATCAAATGAAAGGCATTTTGAAATGGTGGCCGCTTGCCTATCAGCCTTGGGACGCCGCGGTCGTGCGTCCGTCGGTTTGGTAGACGAGGAAAGATCACGCGTCCCTTCCGCGGAGGAGTCGTCTCTGTCTACCTGAACCGTACGTTCATCGGTGTGAACGGATTGCTCCGAGATGGAATCGACCCGCGGGTTCTCCGGGAAATTGAGCGAACTCCGAGCAGTGGAGTGGCTCGACCCGGCGGTGTCCTTCACCATGTTGGGCACAGGTGGATAGAGCAAACCCGGAACACACGACCGCAAAGAGGAGACAAGGTGGCCGATCGAGAAAATCAATTAATCTCGATCGTCCGTGTGGTGTCGTGCAAAGTGCTCGAGAGATCGACTGAAACTCGAACTACCCGTACACGCCACCGGTCGGGTGACTGGTATGGCTATTAATAGCAATCTCTTTTTGGGCACTAAATCTTAATAAGCAGATCAGTGTCACGCACCCTTACTCGAACACGTTCTACCTGTGAAGGGTATTATTGAGCACTAAACCTTAATAAGTGGAACCAGCACAAAATGCGTGTTGAACCCGAGGCTCGGCAATATGGTGGGGGAACACGACCGGCGAGCGGTGCCGACGATCGCGAGTAACAAAGTCGCGAGAGTGCCGGTAAAAGAGACAAATCTTTTAATAAATACGCTCCCGAGAGTGCCGGTAAAAAAGATAATTCTTTTAATAAATACGCTCCCACCAAGAGCCTCACACGGCAAAATACTCAGGGTCTAGTGCAAGCCACAACTGAATCAAGTGTAGAAACAAAACACAGCAATCTTAACACAAAGGCAAGTATAGGCGAGACAGAGCACAAGACTTATCTTGCTTTGACGGCAGGCCGAAGATGAATGACGTATAGGAAGTTGACACTGGCTTCTTCCGGGGCCGGAAGTGGGGTGACATCACGTGACTGTCTTATGACTGCATTGGCCACGGAAAAAATTCGGCCTGACAGAGCTGGCTAACTGCCGTTGAATGCTATGGTCTGACATGGTAAAGTATATGACGCCAAACATCTATTTTAAAGCTTGGCTTCATCTTACAGACTATTTTCTTCAAGCAGTAGTCTGCCTGAATCTACATCAACTTGCCTGAATTCAGGCTTCAGACATATCCACAGGCACCCTTGTTTCCAATGTGACCCACACTTTGGTGTACATGCCTTTGCATCTCCTGAAGTACATAATGTAACTCTCTTCTTGCCAGCCTTCCTGAATACCTTCTCCACAGACTTCCAAACAGTGCTGTTCAACCAGTCTAGATCCTCCCAGTCTGAACATGCAACACCACTTCTGCAATCACTCACTGGCGGCCAATCTGTCACAGTATCCACTACACATTTTCCACACTCTCCTGTACTGTCATCTCAGGTTCAGCATCAGACCATCTGTCTGAATTACATCCCATCTACACACTTTCTTCAACATCAGACCATCTGTCTGAATGACATCCCATCTACACACTTTCTTCAACATCAGACCATCTGTCTGAATGACATCCCATCTACAAGCTTTCACATTAGTTCCCCTTTTCCTCTGACACTCGTCTCCCGCAATTGCCTACGCTGAAAAATAAACAAAGCAAAAAGTACTTCTTTTGTAAAGCCTCAGCTACACGGAACAAATTACTTCAGTCACTTGGAAAATCACATTCTCTCACCACATTCATGACAGACTTAAAAAACATGTTTGTTCCAAATAAACAGTACGTATAATACTTGCATGTATGAGAAGAATATGAGCAGGGCTAAACAGTAATCTTGCTTTTCACTTGCCCATTAGAAAATCAGTGAACAAAAATAATTTGACCAGCAGGGTTTTGCACTTACCCTGACTTAATTACACACACACACACACACACACACACACACACACACACACACACACACACTGCATCAGTATGCCATACCCTATTAGTTCGTTCCTATTTCCTTTTGTTCTTTTCTCATTTCCGTTCCCTCATTTGCTTTTTCTGTCTCTTCATCCCAGGCTATTCAGTGACGTAACTCCCATGCAACTCGTTGCAACTCCCCAATACCACAGCTACACCCAGCTTATCCTGCCACAGCTCCAGCACTGCAGTCTGCTGGTAACACCCAACATCAGTCATGAGCTGACACATAACAGGAGACACTGTGTTACTACCAAGTCACCTCAGTGGAGTTCAGTGGTTCATGTTTTTTGCTTTTATTTCATTTTGTTTACAACTGTAGATTTTAATTACGATTTTCACTCTGCTTGTGCAGTCTTGTTTTTCCATCTTGAGCAGATTGACAGCCTTGATATGAGCTCTGTGGTTGGCTAGGCTATAAACGACACACACTGAACTGAATAGCAACAGATCCTAACATCAGCCAAGCCCTGGAAATACACACACCTGCAGTGTTTGTTAGGAAGTGTCGGCCACAATCTCATTGATGCATCCTTTAAGTTGCTAAAATCTGAGTGTGTGGTATGACCCCATAGAACACTCAACTGCTGGTAGTAGTTGGTCGGGACTGAATACCCCCACAAGCAAATGTCTCTGGCAGGACGTAAATCTTCAAACTCCCAGCCTCTAACATTAAACATTGTATCATAGAGACTGAAGGAGTGAAACAAGCCACACAAGTCTGCTACACAGCACACACACACCTAACACCTTCAGACTCATCACAGCAAAAGCAAAGCGTTTTGACATTGTAAGTGGGGTCAAAATTCCAGTGTAGCACTAGTACCCCATGAGTCAGACTTCATAGTTTTCAGTCACACTTTGCTTTTTGCTTTTATTTCTGTAGTTTGGCCTGACCTACAAATAAATCAAAATGGCCAACGACAAAACTAATCGATAAACCAGCAACATCGTGATTATCTTACAGATTTGTCTTCTCTTTTCTCTTATTCTTCCTGAACTTGGCAATGTTCTGATGAAACAAGGCTGCTGCCTACAGATCTACAATGGCTGTTTATTTAAGTTCCCAGTAAGTCTGTGAAGCTTTTTTATTTCAGTCTTTGTTTTTTGGCAAAGCATTCCATCACAAAATGCAGAAGTGTAACAATGTCAATGAAATCATACCATGCTAAGCCAACAGTGCAGCATTTGGAAGCTCAGGGACTAAGCCATATACACTATATAAGGTAAGCCATGGAACCATAATGTGCCAGGTTTACAGCTAGATGGCTAAATAATTGAACAACAATTAAAAAAATTAACGGTCTCCTGCACCAAAATGCACTGGTCATGTATTAGAAAACTTGGATATCTGTGACCTTTTAAACCACCTATCCATCCGTGTCCACCCATCGAGGGCGACTCTCCATTTCATTTCCTCGAAAGTTATTTTGGATGGCTTGTGTGTGGAGACATGAAATTCTGAACTGTCTGCTTCAGTTCTTGCAGATCTCATTTACTATGTGCTTCCTAACAATCTGAAAAAAGTTTTAAAGCCTTTTTTTTCACCTTGTGACATTCATCAACAGTATGTAGTCTCTTAAAAAATAGACATCATTTTTCATCTTGAGCCAGGTATAAACAATGATCAGTTTTAACAACACAGAGACAGACAGACATTTTTTTCACCCTGTGACTGGCATCAACAATAAGAGACCAGTTAAACAGCACATGAACAGAGTTTGCTTAAAGCTTTTTCTTTTTCATACAAAATGTGATGCAATTTAGATTTGCAGTTTTGTTCTTTTTGTTTCACACCATTTTCATAAGTAGTTGAAAATGAGGCGACTGCAGGTGGAGATCTAACTAAATCCTTAAAAAAAATTTAAGTGCAGTATCTGCCAAACCTCTTAGGTCTTCTTCAGGCAAGATAAACAACAATCAACAACAAAAATGAAGAATGAGCAATCACTTATCTCACTGATTTCGGCACAAGATGGGCATTGGTTGAATTCAGAGCTAGATGGGCGTTGATTGAATTCAGTGCAAGATGGGCGTTGATTGAATTCAGCACAAGATGGGCATTGATTGAATTCAGCACAAGATGGGCGTTGATTGAATTCAGCACAAGATGGGCGTTGACTGAATTCAGCGCAAGATGGGCGTTGATTGAATTCAGCGCAAGATGGGTGTTGATTGAATTCAGCGCAAGATGGGCATTGATGAATTCAGCACAAGATGGGCATTGATTGAATTCAGCACAAGATGGACGCTGATTGAATTCAGCGCAAGATGGCATTGATTAAATTCAGCGCAAGATGGGCGCTGAGTGAATTCAGCGCAAGATGGGCATTGATTGAATTCAGCACAAGATGGGCGTTGATTGAATTCAGCACAAGATGGGCGTTGATTGAATTCAGCACAAGATGGGCGTTGATTGAATTCAGCACAAGATGGGCGTTGACTGAATTCAGCACAAGATGGGCGTTGATTTCATGCCCATCTTACACCGAATTCAGTGAGATAAGTGACTGCTCATTCTTCAGATTTGCTGTCCTGAATGTTGTTCATCTTGCCTGAAGAAGACCTAAGAGGTTGAAACGTGTCGTGTTTTGTCTTGTGATTCACTTGTTCATGTTTGGCAGATACAGTAGGTACCGGCAGCCTAAGGCAAAAACTCTACCCTGGACTGCTTTGATCCTCATGTTTTCATGGTTTTCACATAGCAAATGCTCCATTGTTTGTGTATGCACTGTTTTGAAAGGAACTGCTTATTAATCAATGATGAAACATTTCTCTTATGAATGGTGTATATTGCCTGTATGCGTAATGAGTGAGTCTTTTCTTTTGATTTTTTAAAATACACTGGTAATTTGTGCTGACCAGCAGCAAGGTGCCGATACTTGGCAGTCGGAAAAATGGGTAGGTCAATTCATGATCTCAGCTTCGCCACCCTATTAATGATACACGCTTAAAAATATCACAGAATTATTCCTTGGTTATTTCCCCTTCAGTATGATATAAATTATGTTAATTTTGATGATAGGAAGTGTTTAAATATTTCTACTGAAAACTTGAAGCCAAATTTTTACCTCAAATATTGCACCAAACTGTGCGAAGCTTATATCCACTGGAAAGAGCTATTTTTACTCTTTCTAACCTGATTGGTCATTTTCTCTTTCACATCACGGGGAAGCACATCTTTCCCTTAAAAGAGCGATAGTCATTGGTTAACCAAATTTGGCTGTGGTAAAAATGGTGGAGTGTTCAACCAGCAAGGTGCACACCATGTTCGGTGCTATTCAAAGCGATTGGTAAGTATCGACATTAAAAGTGATATCAAACCATATTATAAGCAAGCATAACATGCATAACAGCAATCAATTTCATTAGTTTATGAATCATGTCCTCTGTTCTGCTTAAACTCATACTGTGATCGACAGTGCTTCTTTCACAAGTTGCTAACACTCGTGCTTTGTTCGGAGTTGATCCTTTGTGGTCGAATTACTAACATTCCAATCAGCATAATAACATGGCAAGTCAGAGATCGTTTTAATAGATTCAGTTGTTATGTTAATTGATTTTAGGTTTGGATGACTTGTATTTTACAAATAATGGGCTTACAAAGTCAGAATCATGAAACACACAGGGAGTTAACCAACGTGCTTGTGAATGCGTCGAGCACAAGCTAAAGGATCATGTTCATGGAAGAGATTCTGTTTTTGCACTGCGGTTGGTATTGAAAATCATTTGAATAAAAAATAAGTAAAAAAATGAATAAGTGAATAAATAAATGCTTCACAGATCAGCCCCTCCCACCACCACCCCCCCCCCCCCCCCAACCTTCTTTCCAAGATTATACAATAATCAAGAAAATGTTACACCAGCTCCTATTCATTTATCTATTTCATTTATCTAGATTTAAACTGATGAATAACTAAACATGAATTATTTATATGCTTCTTTCCACATTTCCTTGTCTGCAGTATGCGTAGAGAGATTTATCTGTGTACATGCATGTGGTAAGGAAGAGCGCAAGAGTATGCTAGATGGACCGGATTACCTATTACAGTAATAACTTTTAACTGTGGTGATGCTGTTTTTTCCTGATGTTTGCCCCCTGAATATGAGTTGGTGCGTCTACATGTGAGTCCGTGTTCAGTGTCTACATGATACTGGGTTTGCTGATTTGCAACATGCCTTTCTGGCAACTGGACGAGAGAGAAGACAAGAAATTTTATGGCCTGTAGACAATTTCACTGACAAGGAGGAAGACATGCAGACTGAAGTTCCAGATTTCAGTTTGAATTTCAAAGACACTAAGCCTGGCATCCCTGTAGCAGTGGGGTATGAAAATGATTTTTATGTTGGTTAAGCGCGGGTTACCATCAGCGAGTCCAAGGCAGTCATCACTTTCATGTCCCAAAGCCACAAGAAAAGAACAATCTTTAAATGGCCTCAGCCCTCTAAAAACGCAACAGTTGATGCCAGGTTTGTCATTACCACTGGCTTGTGGACAAGATCAGAATCTGACATGCCAACAGATCATGATGTTTGTCATTACCATGCTTGCTAGACACTATACGAGATTCTGACACTGCCACAGATCAGTGATTTTGTCATTACCACTGGCTTGACTAGGACAACTATTCAGGAAGATTCTGGACACTGCCAACAGATCCAGTGATGGTTTGTCATTACCACTGGCTTGACTAGGACAACTATCCAGGAAGATTCTGGACATTGCCAACAGATCCAGTGATGGTTTGTCATTACCACTGGCTTGACTAGGACAACATCACAGGAGATTCTGGACATGCCAACAGATCCATGAGTTTGTCATTACACGGCTTGACTAGGACAACTATCACAGGAAGATTCTGGACATTGCCAACAGATCCACTGATGAGCATTCGCAGAAAATATGAGGCTCACAAATGCCTGTGTTTTCTCTGATTGTGAACTCCTGACTCACTGAAGATTGCTGACATGTCTTATGTGCTGACTGGTGGTAAGAAGGCAAGATGGATCATTTGTGCAATGCTGGAACAGGAGCGGACGAACAGGAAAGCCCAGGTGGGAGGATGAAGAAGAGGTGGAGGGCGGGAAGGTGGGGGGCAGGGAGGAGGTTGTGGTGGTGGTGGTAAAATTTGATATGTAATAAATATATACTTCTGTGGTGTTAAAGATCTCCATGAGCTGAACACATTGCAGTTTAAATGTTTTAAATCAGATGATAAAATTTACATGGATTCTACAGTTCAAAATTTTGAACACGTTTTGCCTATTTGCCATTTTGATCAGAAATTCAACAACTTTGGCCTTATGGTATGCCAACATGAACACAGATATAAGCTTCAAATCAAATAAGCTTCATCTACACAATAGCAAGAAATGATCCTGTAATCCTGAAGCTGTTCAGTCAACTAGTTTGACAATAAAGAATTCCTCAAATAGGACAGATTTTCAATTTGGCAAAACAGCCGAAAAATGGAGAATTTTCTCTGCAGGTTTATGCTAATATCTCTGGTTCTACTAAAGATCAAATCAAAAGATTTTCTGTGTTGTGTTTGTATCTCTTTCTTTTTTTAATTGATG
>JAMYXO010001010.1:20000-34506 GCA_033310375.1 Conus canariensis
GAAGATTAATTTATTGAAATAAAGTTGAATGACTGATAAAGAATAATAACTGGTGAACACTGGAAATAGAGATGCTGAATATATAAATGAAGAAACAAAGTTCTATGTGGAGAGCACACAAAACAGAGATGCAGGAACTTGAACTGAACAATGATGTCAAACAAACAAACTGGAAAACTGAACAAGACTGAATTAAACGATGTCCGCACTTTCTAACACACTGGCACAGCCATCCCAAACCTCTGATAAACAACAACCGCTTGATGACGTCTTCCATAGGAATTACCTAACACTTATTGATGCAAAACTTGGAACTGAGTCACTCGGAACAGAAGGAATAGTAAAAAAAGAGATGATAATATAAACTACAGTTCAAACAATGGTGAAAATGGATTTCAATGAAATACTCATTTCAAAGCTGACATCATGACAACACTGATAAGCCTCCCCGCACCCACCCACCCCCACATTATATGGAAAAAAAAAAAGATTTCTAATGAAATCAAATTCTATGATTGTTCTTGCCCTGTTCTCATTGTGAGTCTGTTTCCAATTTCTTGTCCATATCTTGGCCCATAGTAAATTCATCTTAAAGTTGTTGGTATCACTAAAATAATCTCAAAGTTGTTCGTATATCTAAAATAATCTCAAAGTTGTTGGTAGATCTAAAATAATGGACATTCATGTTTGATCTGCCACTATGCAAATGTTACTGATGCTATGGGACTCAGAAGGCTGTTTTCTGCTTAAGGTGGATGGGAACAGGCAACACTGAACACCTCTAAAGTGACTCAGGAGCAGTGTAGTCTTTCTTCTTAAGGTGGATGGGAACAGGCAACACTGAACACCTCTAAAGTGACTCAGGAGCAGTGTAGTCTTTCTTCTTAAGGTGGATGGGAACAGGCAACACTGAACACCTCTAAAGTGACTCAGGAGCAGTGTAGTCTTTCTGCTTAAGGTGGATGGGAACAGGCAACACTGAACACCTCTAAAGTGACTCAGGAGCAGTGTAGTCTTTCTTCTCGGGGGTTACCTCATGACAACCTATTACTGATTGCTCTCTGTGAAGATTTTTAAAAAAATTGTATTCAGAAAAAAAAATAAAGACAGAAAAAATCATTTAGATAAATGCCCAAAAATACAGACATTCTGCCATATGAGCACAGAGACATGGCAGAATGGATAGTTGGAAAAGAGCAACAACATTTCCAGAACAAAGACATAACCACAGTCCACCTTGTACAGCCATTTCAGGGGAAAAGAGCAACAACATTTCCAGAACAAAGACATAACCACAGTCCACCTCGTACAGCCATTTCAGGGGAAAAGAGCAACAACATTTCCAGAACAAAGACATAACCACAGTCCACCTTGTACAGCCATTTCAGGGAAAAGAGCAACAACATTTCCAGAACAAAGACATAACCACAGTCCACCTTGTACAGCCATTTCAGGGGAAAAGAACAACAACATTTCCTGAACAAAGACATAACCACAGTCCACCTTGTACAGCCATTTCAGGGGAAAAGAGCAACAACATTTCCAGAACAAAGACATAACCACAGTCCACCTTGTACAGCCATTTCAGGGGAAAAGAACAAAAACATTTCCAGAACAAAGACATAACCACAGTCCACCTTGTACAGCCATTTCAGGGGAAAAGAGCAAAAACATTTCCTGAACAAAGACATAACCACAGTCCACCTTGTACAGCCATTTCAGGGGAAAAGAGCAAAAACATTTCCTGAACAAAGACATAACCACAGTCCACCTTGTACAGCCATTTCAGGGGAAAAGAGCAACAACATTTCCAGAACAGACATAACCACAGTCCACCTTGTACAGCCATTTCAGGGGAAAAGAGCAACAACATTTCCAGAACAAAGACATAACCACAGTCCACCTTGTACAGCCATTTCAGGGGAAAAGAGCAACAACATTTCCAGAACAAAGACATAACCACAGTCCACCTTGTACAGCCATTTCAGGGGAAAAGAGCAACAACATTTCCTGAACAAAGACATAACCACAGTCCACCTTGTACAGCCATTTCAGGGGAAAAGAGCAACAACATTTCCAGAACAAAGACATAACCACAGTCCACCTTGTACAGCCATTTCAGGGGAAAAGAACAAAAACATTTCCTGAACAAAGACATAACCACAGTCCACCTTGTACAGCCATTTCAGGGGAAAAGAACAAAAACATTTCCTGAACAAAGACATAACCACAGTCCACCTTGTACAGCCATTTCAGGGGAAAAGAACAAAAACATTTCCAGAACAAAGACATAACCACAGTCCACCTTGTACAGCCATTTCAGGGGAAAAGAGCAACAACATTTCCTGAACAAAGACATAACCACAGTCCACCTTGTACAGCCATTTCAGGGGAAAAGAACAAAAACATTTCCTGAACAAAGACATAACCACAGTCCACCTTGTACAGCCATTTCAGGGGAAAAGAGCAACAACATTTCCAGAACAAAGACATAACCACAGTCCACCTTATACAGCCATTTCAGGGGAAAAGAGCAACAACATTTCCAGAACAAAGACATAACCACAGTCCA
Organism: Conus canariensis; assembly: GCA_033310375.1. NCBI lineage: Eukaryota > Metazoa > Mollusca > Gastropoda > Neogastropoda > Conidae > Conus > Conus canariensis. The sequence continues at coordinate 22,573 of JAMYXO010001010.1, forward strand.
CCTTGTACAGCCATTTCAGGGGAAAAGAACAAAAACATTTCCTGAACAAAGACATAACCACAGTCCACCTCGTACAGCCATTTCAGGGGGAAAGAACAAAAACATTTCCTGAACAAAGATATAACCACAGTCCACCTTGTACAGCCATTTCAGGGGAAAAGAACAAAAACATTTCCAGAACAAAGACATAACCACAGTCCACCTTGTACAGCCATTTCAGGGGAAAAGAACAAAAACATTTCCTGAACAAAGACATAACCACAGTCCACCTTGTACAGCCATTTCAGGGGAAAAGAACAAAAACATTTCCTGAACAAAGACATAACCACAGTCCACCTTGTACAGCCATTTCAGGGGAAAAGAACAAAAACATTTCCAGAACAAAGACATAACCACAGTCCACCTTGTACAGCCATTTCAGGGGAAAAGAACAACAACATTTCCTGAACAAAGACATAACCACAGTCCACCTTGTACAGCCATTTCAGGGGAAAAGAACAACAACATTTCCAGAACAAAGACATAACCACAGTCCACCTTGTACAGCCATTTCAGGGGAAAAGAACAACAACATTTCCAGAACAAAGACATAACCACAGTCCACCTTGTACAGCCATTTCAGGGGAAAAGAACAACAACATTTCCTGAACAAAGACATAACCACAGTCCACCTTGTACAGCCATTTCAGGGGAAAAGAACAAAAACATTTCCTGAACAAAGACATAACCACAGTCCAGAAAGGGAAAAAAAAAGGTTTAACAAAAGACAAGAATTTTTCAAAAGCTGCGTCAAAAGACTGACAGTGCTAAATCCCAGCATCCCAATGAACATGAAACTAAATACTACACAGCAGCTCTTTGGTCAAGACACCTCAACTCATGACAAAATACAAATGAAAACTCAAAACAAGGTGCAAAATAATGCTTGTCAATATACTATATGAAACAGACCAGCAATTAAGAAAAATTGACCTATTTGTCTCCCTTAGACATCACAAAGAATTTCCATAACATGCACAAAACAATCCTCCCCACAGTGGGCGGTAGTGTCAGCATTAGATTGTTCTTCTTTTCTTCAATGTGATAGTCGTATACCAATCATGGTTCAAATGTAGTATATTTAACCTCTAATTCCATGCACAGATAATAAGTACAGGGAAAGTATTTTGAAGCCTCTGTGTGTGTGTGTGTGTGTGTGTGTGTGGTGTGTGTGTGTCATGTGCTGCTTTGAGTGAGTGCAATTCAAACAATTTGGAGAGTTTTGTTTTTTTAGTGTTATTTATATATCATGAGCCAAGGAAGCAACCTTGCGCTGCAGTAAGTTTGACATGTAATCATGGTATACCCTTTTCACAAATAACTCTAAAAGTATTGATACAAAAGCCATGTAAACTTACAGAGTTGTTGAAAATAAACTCAACTATAATACAGTTCAGTTTTATTTGCATGTTATCACAAATGCAATAACACAACCCATGGGAATATCAAGCACTAAAGAAATCATGAAGGATCTGTTCAGTCCCTATTCATCAGGGAACCAAGCACAGGAAAATGAAGTAACAATGAAAAATGAACACGTTTAAATCTACACATCTTTCTGTAACTGACAGCCCCTTTTATGTTCCAATCCAGAATAATGGCAGTTTTGAGAAAAGCAGCCCCATTTTTTTTTTTTTTAAGATGAACAGCCCAAACAGCGAAGGCTGGATAGTATACACATTCAGCCACTGTGTCAAGGCTGAAAGGGTTAAACTAACCATTGCCCTGCACCTGATGCTGAGTGTTTACATTGGTGGTTCTGCCTTATTTTCAGTCATGTTGCAGTTTTCTCCATCTCAAGTCAGCAAAATGGAGATCCCAATGAACAAGTATCACAGACACCTACCCGTGGATGGGGGATGCCTCAAAAGCAGGCAGCAGTGGGAAGGCCAGGTCGTGGGCCATGGACAAGTGAGAACAATTAAACAATGGTAATTAACTAAACTGTTAGAGCATGTTACAGATGTGTTACATCAAATGTTGTCTGGTTCTCAGTAAGTCTGTATGACAGATGAAGTGATTGTGAGCTTTTCTATCAAAATTGACGGCAAAGAGGAAGGGTACGGGGAAGATACATGAGTACAGGGAGGGAGATAGAAATAGAATATGTTAGAGGGGTGTAGGTGTCACTGAGATTTTTTTTTAAATGAACAAAATAACAACAACAACAAAACAAAGAGTACATCATCTCACTGGTTTGCTTAGGTTGTTAAAAAACTAATCTGCAAACCTCAACTGACATTAAATCTAAACCCAACATAGTAAAACTGCTGAAACTAGCGAAAGCTGTATAAAAATGTAAAATTTTACTTAAATTTCAGTCTGTCCCTCAACATACTCTTTGTTAAGGTACTATTCCTTGCTCGATTTCAGTATTTCTTCCTGTTCTCCTTCAACATGTAATTTAAAGAAGCTGTTTAACTTCAACATGTAATTTAAAGAAACTGTTTAACTTGAATTCAGTATATGCTGTTGGTTTTGTTGTAGTCATCGATGTTTAACCACTTGATAAAACTTCAAAACAAAAAAGAGCCTGAATCCTACATTGTATGCAAATTAAACTCCTACTTCATGTGTGTGTGTGTGTGTGTGTGTGTGTGTGTGTGTGTGTGTGTGTGAGTGTGTGTGTGTGTGTGTGTGTGTATGTGTGTGTGTGTGTATGTGTGTGTGTGTGTGTGTGTGTGTGTGTGTGTGTGTGTGTGTGTGTGGGTAAGGTAAGGGTAAGGTAATGTTGCTTATAGCCCAGCCGACCGCAAGGGGCCATATCAGGCTGTCACCAGTTAAAATCAACTCACAAGTCATCAAAATAAAATAAAATAATAAAAAAAAGAAATTAAAATTAAAAAAAAAACCGTTTCACACATCTCTTTAAAACACATCTTCTAAAAACGCAGCAGAAACTTTGTTAAAAATCTTTCTTCTGTAAAATCTTAAATCAGATGAAAAATGTTGATCTCTTTCAGAAACTCAAAGATCACGTCAGGTGAGACATCTCTGAACAGGGTTTTCATGGACTCTGCTGTAAAGTGTTTATGTTTCACATCATGCAAGTCCCAACAATATGAAAGAATATGTTTCACTGTGAGTGGAACATGACATGGAATGCACCACAGAGCTTCTTCACCTTTCAAAAGATAAGAATGGGCATATAACGAGTGGCCTGTGTGCAAGCAGCACAGGACTGTTTCTTCTTTACGGCCGCCTCTGGAACATGGTAAAAACTTTCAGGTTTGGACGGATTTTAAATAGTTTAATGCTGAACAATTTAACAATTTAAATAGTTTGTTATCTGTCTGCAAGGTCCATTCCTCTTGCCAGAGGTCTTTGACATAATCATTAACTTTGGGTTTTTTATCTGTGTACGGGGCAGACATGTCAGACGGTTTCCTTGCTGTGGCATTCTTGACCAACCAATCAGCCATTTCATTCCCTCCGATGCCAACAGGACCAGGAAACCAAGCCGGAATGATGTTATGACCTCTGCTTTCAATGAAGTGAAAAGTTGAAAAATCTGGTTGCCTCTGGCTGTGTCACGGTGTGAGTGTGTGCTTGCATAACAGGCACAGCAAGTTCACCAATCATTGCCAGATCTAACATGTGGGTGTGTTTTCTGTGTTTGTTTTTTTCATTTGTGTTTACAGTAACACAGGTGTTTGATTTGTTTGTTTAAGTCATAGATCCTGTCATATTTTTATCATTTAAATTATTTTACAGATAATTTACACCTCCTACAGAATTTGTCTAATATTAATAGCAGACGGGGGGAAAAAACAAACCTGCAAAAAAGTGTTTCCAATTCCTCTTGCAATAATCTGATGTTCCTTAAATAAAGGGTCTCTCCACTTAAAACTGCTTTACGTTTGCTTCTTAGTTCTTTCCATGAATAGAAACCTAATAAAACATGCACCTGAAAATATGAGTTTGTGGGTTTTGAAGGCAGGTGTGTGCACACAGACCCGTCTACCTCAAAATCGAACCATTAGCATTCTTATTTTCTGCGGCAATACTCTGGAATTCACTACCTTTCCATCTTCATCATGCCTCTCCCTTCTCGACTTTCAAGTCTGCAGTTAAAACGTATCTGTTCAAATGCCAGTTGCATGATACTACCTGAAATATTACTAAATTACATGTCACTTGCACACTTTGCTCGTGTACAAATGAGCTGTTCACCGTGTCATAGAGTGTGTTTATGTACACAACATTATGTTCCAGTGTGTGTGTGTGTTTGTGTGTGTGTGTGTGTGTGTGTATGCGCGCGCGCACACACACACAAGTATGCTATATGTGTGCATGTGTGTATGTTTATGACTTGTGAACGCAGAAGTGTGTGTGTGTGTGTGTGTGTGTGTGTGTGTGTGTGTGTGTGTGTGTGTGTGTGTGTGTGTGTGTTTCTGCTTGTATTTTTCAGATGTTGAATTATTAAAATTTGTAAAGCGCCCTGTAGCCTATGTTGTTAGGATGGGCGCTATAGAAATCGTCATTATTATTATTATTATTCCATTTTAGTATTCCATGACCAAGAAAAGAGTACGTTTCTTACCTTGAACTATATAGATCTTACCGTGCAATTCTTGCAGCCAACTCATTGCGCTGTATACTTAAAATTTAAATTCAAACACTGGCACGAACAAGCACAAGTGCATTACACAAACACACACACACACACACACACACACACACACACACACACACACACACACACACTGCACATATAGTTGACTATCTCATTAAAAAAAAAATCCTAAAACAAAAATATTATTATAATGCCCTCCTGCACCCCCCCCCCCCCCCCCCTCCCCACCACACGCTTACACAGAGTGACAGTCACACATGTATACCATTCATACAGTTTTCATTTTCCATCTTTTTCTTCTCTTTGTACTGCCACTCCATCCCTCCAGCCAGACTTGCATGCGTGGAAGTATCCCAGAAATGTTTGGCTATAGGCTAAAAGCCTTTTGCCCTCATCATTCTGTCCATTAATATGCTTTTGGATCACTACACAGTGAATGTCCCTTGGTTAAATCAGGCATAGTGTATACTACATTTATTACCACTTCAGTAAATATTTAAATCAATGGAAAATACTTGGTCCTTAAAAGTTTTGTCAATTTGATTTTTGAAGGCGTTAACTGATTAGTTAGGAAGTTGGTCTTCTGAAGTTTCAAGCTGTGCCCTCCAGTCTTATCATTGTTAGCCAAGGTGAACAGGGAAGAGGTAGTGCAGGGATCATAAATATTGTGCATGATCTTAAATACTTCAAAGAGACCACCTCTTATTCGCTTGAATTCTAGGCTGGGCAACCTGAGTAGAGCCATACACTCCTCGTAACCAAGTTCTCCAGTACCAGTTATACACTTGGTAAATCTATGTTGAACACCTTCAATCATATTATGTGCTTTTTTAAGTAGGGACACCATACCGAGTTCCCGTATTCAAGAACAGGCCTAACTAAAGCTTTGAATAATGGAACCATTATTTCAGGAGACTTATTTGTAATAGTTGTCAAAAGCAGGCCAGAAATTTGATTTCTTTTTTTTTCACAAAATCTGTTATAGATGTGAATCAAAGCTTAATTCTGGGTCCATGGTGACCCCCAGATCCTTTTCAGCGGCTGTACTGTCCAGTACATGTGTTAAACCATTCTCTTTTATTATGTATTCATAATGTGGATTGTTCTTTCTAAGGTGGAGTACTTTACATTTCTCACTATTAAATTGCAACAGCCAAGTATCTGTCCATTCAACCAGTTTATGTATACACATTTGTAAATGATCTCTGTCATCAGTATTTCCAATTGCTGAGTAAACCTTGGTATCATCTGCAAAAAGTTTGTCATCACAATCTACCTCTCCTGGCATGTCATTTATAAAGTATATAAACAGCGCTGGTCCCAGGACACTACCTTGTGGTACACCACTTGTCATCTTTACCTTCGACGAACGGATGCCACTGACGCTTATGAACTGGGATCTTTCATTTAAAAAATCACTTATCCATGATAAAAGCTTTCCTTGAATACCGTATCCAGCCAGCTTATTAATAAGTCTATGATGGGGAACTCTATCAAAAGCTTTTCTCAGATCAAGGCAAACTGCATAGATACAAGTACTTTTGTCATCTAACATGACTAAGCAATCATTCAATGTAACAAGTAGTTGTGTTACACATGAGTGTCCCTTGGTAAATCCAAACTGTTCTCCTGATAACAAATCATATCTGTTTAATTGCTCACAAAGAGCTTCCCGGGTAATGCCCTCAAAAACTTTACAGACAACTGATATTAAACTGACTGGGCGATAGTTACCTGCTAATTTTTTTATTTCCTTGCTTAAAAATAGGACACACTCCAGCTTCTTTCCATGCACTGGGTATGACACCATTTTCTATAGTTCTATCAACTGGGTATGACACCATTTTCTATAGTTCTATCAACTGGGTATGACACCATTTTCTATAGTTCTATCAACTGGGTATGACACCATTTTCTATAGTTCTATCAATCAGTATCTTTAGAGGGTATGCAATAATATCAGCCAGCTCCTTTAATACTCCTGGGTGAATCTCATCAGGTCCTGGGGACTTGGATGGATTTAGATTTGTTAGGGATTTATTCATCTGCTCTACTGTAACTTCTACTTGGGAAATACCTGGAACATTTTTCTTGCATGAAAACTCTGGAACATTCTCGTTACTCTCCACTGTAAAAAACACTAGCAATAAAGCTGTTTAACACACTGGCTTTTTCTGTGTTTTTTTTTGTCAAGGTACCATCTTCCTTAATCAGATTTGCAACCGATTCTTTTGGCAGTCTTACTTGCAACATATTGGAAGAAGCCTTTAGGGTTTCTCTTCGACTCTTTGGCTAATTTAATTTCCTTGGCCTTCACATGTTTCCTAGACTCCCAAGTTACTTGGTTTCAAGCACGTGCATACAATTTATAATTCTCAATAGTGGGGTATTTCTTGTAATTTTTAAAAGCTCTACGCTTTTGATGGATCTTATCTAACAATGACTGGGGAATGGGATCTCTCCTAGGTTTGCTACTGAGTCCTTGTTTAAATGTCTTTTTAGGAATAAATTTATTCATGGACTTAACAATCTCATTATGAATGAGTTCCCAGGTTCCATCCACTGATGACTCAGTGGGCAGGCGATCATCCCAATTAATTCCCCTTACATATTCCTCATACCCTCATAGTCACCTTTATCCAGCTGAAATTTTACTGAATGACCAGTGAAAGTTCTCTCTTGACTTGAACATCAAAATAAATAAATAAAATAAAGTAATAGTAGAAGTAAAAGTGACAGACATATGTGGAGCAATTCTACTGTCACTAGTGTCTGGAAACATCTTCTTGAATAGGGAGCGAGACGATCGGTGTTGACAGGGACAGATACGCGTCTGCCACCAGCCTACACATCATCACCTCAGCATTTGTCACAGGCTGCTCCAGGTCCCCCTAGACTTCGCCTCGGCCTTTTGGAATGCTTGTACAATTTAAGGTTTCATTTCACCACTTCTGACATTTCTTCATGCGATTTTGACGAAACATGCTTCATGCAGTCGTTGCGTCCTCCATGAGCCAACCAGTAAAATCCATTTCGCACGAGTGCACCTCAAGAAAGTTGGACCTTTTTTGAGCTTCGGACTAAGCACTTCCAAACTGCGTGGTATGCATTCAGTAAAGTTTGCTCCTTTGTTTTGACAACCTTCATTTCAATATCTAGCTCTTCATCACTCCAATGAATGCATTTTTTTTTTTCGGTGGTAGCGGCATCGTCCTAGTAGACCGAGTCACTGAAAGTCTATGGAGACGACATGGCGATTGATTTAGTAGTAGTAGTAGTAGTAGTGTAGGGACGTAATTAATACATAGGCTGTTAAGCCTTTCAATGTCCCCTCATGTTATTTTACTTTTATGACAGGGTTGAAACACATGCAATATAAACTTTCCTACTTATTCATCAAAGCTTCTAAACTGTACTTTAAATTTCAAGTCTTCGTCCAGCAAATTCTTAAAAACATTAGTATCATTAGCAAATTTAAGTGCAGTTGGCAAATTGTTCCAGTTAGCAATAACTCTGTTACTGAACGTGAATCTCCCCATATTAGTATGAAACTGCTTATCTTGCCTTCCGAATTTCTTGTTCTATCTGTTTCAGCAGCCTCAAAAAAATAGTCCCACTGTATGTCCGTTTGCTGGTGAAATATTTTGAACACTTCAATCAAATCCCCTCTAATATGTCTACCTTTTAAAGAGTGCAAATTTAAGTAATTTAATCTATCTGTATAAGATATGTTTGTACATTCTTGCAAGATTTTAGTAGCTCTTCTCTGTACTCTTTCGATTGCTAATGACTGTCTTTTCAAGTGTGGGTACCAGATTATATTGCCATATTCAAGATGCAGTCTAACCATAGCTTTATATGATTTTTAAAATGTTTCTTTATTTAGGTAAATAAAAGTTCTTTTTATTAATCCAATCATTTGGTTTGCTTTATTTATAAATACACTTTTGAATGTGAGTATCAAAAGGTAAATCTTTATCAAAGTTTACACCGGATTCTTTTCTTCCTCCCATTTCTGTACCAGCCTATTTCCACCATCCATTTTCATGTAGTATTCATGTTCTGGATTGTTTTTGCCAACATGCAAAACTTTACATCTTTCAACATTAAAATACAGATTCCACTTGTCTGACCAGTTTTGGGGCAATTTAAATTTTCTTGCAGACTATTATAGTTATCTGATTTGCATATATTTTTGTATCGTCAGCAAAAATTTTACAATTAAACTATTTACCTCATCTGGAAGGTCATTTATAAAAATAGTAAACAGTACAGGTCCTAAAATGCTCCCTTGGGGAATACCACTCATAACATCTTTCTCTGTCGACATACAATTACCCACTCTTACTCTTTGTTTTCTATTTGACAAAAAATCTCCAGTCCAGTTTAGCAACTTACCTACTATACCATATGCTTCCATTTTTTTCCATAATCTCACATGCGTAACCGTATCAAAAGCTTTACGGAAATCAAGGTAAATTATATCAACAGAGTACTTATTCTCTAGCATGGTAACTAAATCTTCCATAACTTTAAGTAATTGTGATATATGCAAGACCTTTTTTTACGAAAGCCATGTTGGTATACTGCAAACAAATTATTCTCAGTGAAGTGAGATACTATGACATCTCTTATGATGGATTCTAGCACTTTGCATGCAATACAGGTTAAGCTTACCGGACGATAGTTGCCTGGCTCAGATTTTGACCCTTTTTTTAAAAACAGCAGTAACTTCTGCCGATTTCCAGTTGAGGGGTAATTTTCCTGTCTCTAATGATTTATTATAAATCTTACTGAGCGGTACAGCTAACTCCTTACTTAATTCTTTTAGAACTTTAGGTACAGTATTAAATCAGGTCCCTGCGCTTTAGATTGATTCAATTCAAACAACTTTTTCTCTACTGCAGCTGAAGTAATTATTATATCTGTAACTGAAATTCTAGATTTACTCCATTCAGTAAGATCAGGTATGCTGTTTGTATCTTCATTAGCAAAGACACTTTGAAAAACTGTTACTCATTTAAAACTTCAGCTTTCTCCATATCTGACTTGGCCAACCCTCCTTTACCATCATTTAGAGTATTTACCCCTGTGTTTACTTTTGTACGTTCTTGCACATATTTCCAAAAACATTTGGGATTTTCTTTTTTACATTGTTCTGCTATTTTACGTTCATAAGCTTTTCTTGTTGATCTGATTTCATTTTTGCCCTTATTTCGCATTTTTGCATATTTACTGTATTTTTTCCCATCTTTCGTCAATAAATACCTTTGAAAAAGTCTATATTTTTTTTAATCTTTTTCAGTACTTTATCATTCATCCAAAGTGGTTTACGCATTTTATTTTGGCTACATTTAGTCTTTAGAATACATTTGTCCATACATCTTACAACTTCACATTTTAAGACATTCCACATTTCCTCGACATCCTGATCATTTGTAAGCAAGTTGACACTCTCTGAAAGCATTTTCCTCATTTTATTATAGTCTCCTTTCTGTAAATCAAATTTGTACTTAGGGTTTTCTTTAGTCTTCTCTTTGGGAACATACAGTTCAAATGTTAAAATCAAGTGATCACTTTTACCCAAAGGGTCACATTCAATATCAGAGATCAAGGATTCTTCATTAACTAAAACTAAGTCATCAATTGTTGGCTTTTGTCCTTCCCGAACATGAGTTGGGCTAGTCACTTTCTTTCTGTATTAAAAAGGCATCTCTAAAGTTTTCAATAACATCATTACTTTTATCACCATTCCAAGTTCCATCCCATTTTACAGCAGGAAAATTAAAATCACCAAATATATCTACTCATTTTTTCTGCTTTTAGCAAGTTAAATAGCTCATTATTGTTTTCATCATTTGAGTTTGGGCTTCTGTATATATACACCCTACTAATACTGTCTCATCATTACCACCCCTAACAGTACACCATAATTGCTCTTGAAATTTGTTATCAAACTCTACGCAAAGTTGTGCATTTGCTCCTTTTTCAAATGACTGGCTTACCCCCTTTTAGGTTCCTTATTTTGAAACAATCAAACCAGGGAAATTTTAAAATTTAACACTTTTGCTGCAATAAAACATTTTTTGCTCTTACTTCCCCTTAAGCCAATAATATTGGGTTCTCCCCATTTATAAATAAATTTTATACAATTAAAAAAAATCCTTTTTATTCAGAAGACATCTACATTACTGTACAAAACCTCATTATATTCATTTAGATTTCAATTTTTTTTCCTTTAAAAACAGCTGGGTGTAACATTTTAAATTGTCATTACTTCAAGAATTAAGTTTTTTTGCTTTGTACAGCAAAACATCTGTGGTTTGCTCGACAGTCAGTGTTTCACCAGTTCAGCGGGCTGGACCTCGTCCACCCTTGATTGAGTCACAGCACCATCTTTTTCTGTTGGGGTTGAATGTCAACAACCCAGCCTAGTAATCAATCTTCAAGTTTGTTCCCATTTGTCTTTCTTTTTCAGTTCAAACTTTAAATTTATCTGTTTTTCTTTTTTTTTTTGGGGATTGTTTAAAAAATTAAACTTTTTTTTTTTTAATCTTTTTAATTTTTTTTTCATTATTTTTTTTTGGCCCCCCGCTGATCCTTTCGGGCTTGGTTTTTTCCCCCTCCGATTATCCTAAAAACACAACCACCTCACACAAAACACAATCCAAACCACCGGTCTCATCCCTCCCCAACCTCACTCACACAAACATACACCCCCCACCCACACTTTTCCCCAAACCTTACCCTTCCCACACACATTAATGGTTTAATTGCTTAAATTAGGATTTCTTTTTTGTTTTAATTTTTCCAGTTTAACATGAGACTCAACACCAAAATATACTTTATTCAAGTTTACCCTTTTTTCTCATTACATTTATTAACAGCTCCTTTAATAAATTACATTTTAAGGGTGAACAGAAGAAAAACTGAACGACAAAGGTAGTAACTTCAAAATATGTTGGGCAAAAATTTAGAAATTTAACATTTTATCACTTTTTCTATTTCAGCAATTTTACATTTTTGATTATGTCAGTTAAATTTTACAATAAGTTTTTAAACTAAGGAAAACATGAGGATATTTAATGGTTGGGTGCTTTTATCATTAATAAAAAATTTTTAGGACCCTAACCCTAAAATTCCAATTTAACCCTTGTTTTAATAAAGTACCCGTACCCCTCTTGCTCAATTGATAAAAAGCTCACCACTTCATCTTTACAATTCTGGCCGGGCAACATGAACCCTTTTACATTCCAACATTTAGTTATTAAGAATTGTTCCATTTAACCAAAAAAAAAAAAAACCCCCTTTTTTGATTA